>PVJN01004518.1:0-89630 GCA_004026805.1 Lasiurus borealis
AATCCATCCAAGCCCAATAATTCACAATTAATCTATCTAGTTTAAAGAAAAATAACAATTTTGGAGGCACTAAGTGGAAGTAATAATGCATAGACATTGCACAATATGTCTGGAATGAGAAATAGAACTCATAAAGTATAATGACTAATTTCTTTTGAAATTTAGTCATGGATTCAACAAATATTCATTGAGTCCTTCTAAATTCTCAAACATTTTACTAGGTGCCAGGTTACGGTGGAAATGTAACCTACAAAAAAAATGCACTTTTTTCATTAAAATTATAAATATTATCACAGTTCTATCTCTCATAAAAAATGAACTAACTTCGCTTACTATTATACTATTCTCTGCTAGATTTAATTAACATAATTTATGAATTATCAAAACAATTGAAACATAGAGGAAAATGTGGCACACATGGTGAATCTCGCATTTTTTTCTCAACTTATTTTTTTTTAATTATAAATCCTCAGGCTTCTTAATCTCTTCATCTGTCAAGTTTGACTTTATTACAAGGCATGCTCTTATAACAATGAGGGCAATGAATGTGTGTCTCCCAAAAATGGGGGGTTCATTCAAAGGAGGTCATTTTATTCTGATTTGAGAAAATCTAATTATCTCTACTGTCTTTCTAATTTGCATATTTTACCCACAATGCACCATAATACATTTTCCTCTTACATTATCATGACCTATAGATGTGTCATTTTAATCCTTGTGGCTACTGTTGAATAGAGTGATGGGCAGATTGAAAAAGTTCCGCAATTACTGTTTCTGTCATATCTAAGTGAATATATGTTAGAGAGAATTGAGGGCAAGAGATTTCAACTGTTCTGATCTGATTCCTTTTTTTTTTTTTTTTTTTTAATTCTCCAAATCTGTCAGTGACTGTAATAGCATTGATACAATCTCTGAGCTGCTTGTCTTCCATGACTTACACATTTGAAATTTAAACTAACTTCTCTTTTTGTATGTATCTCATATTTCCTAAAGCCATGGACTAGTAAATGAAAGGTACATACCATGAAATGAGCAGGTAATTCTTTCCTCATACACTTCTTGAAGGATAAAGCAGATAAACAAAATCCAAACCAACCAAATAAATAGAAATAAAGACAGAAACAAACAAAACCTAGAGCTATGACATTATTATCGCAAACAGTGGGGATTTATAAACAGTGTATTTCACATTTCATTGTCCTTAAAATAAGTTAATCACTTTAAGCAGGTTTTGATTAATGAGACACTCAAGAGGTTAATTGAACTGAATTTTGACCCAGATTTTCTTCTACAGGCTAATTACAAAGTTGGTATAACTCACTCTATAACATCACAGTTTCAGATATTTGTTCTTTCTTTATCTCAGTTTTCACTCATTATTGTTTTGGTTTTGTTTGCTTTGCTTTGCTTTTTATGATGGGGGACTTTAGCTCAGAGTCAATAGCCCAGGTTTGAATTATGTTGAAAAACAAACAACACAATATCCACCATCATTATAAGCAGGTCTCCAACAGTACTAACTTTTATAGTTAATGACATTTTGTAACTGAAATAGCTCTTATGTCAAGCATTATAACAAATGTGACCTAACTCTCACATTCCCTACATTATCCTATTTCAGTTACAGAGTAGGGGACCTTGCATATCTTCAATTTTATGAACTTTCCTAATGTTATTCTGAGAATTAAAATATTTGTTTCAGAGCCTGTTGCTCTCTTAAATGTGCTTAAGGAGCTTTTTATTTATTTGTTATTTTCTCTCTTTAAAACAAGTTAGCATTTAGTTTTACTCTTTTGATAGGCAAAGTTCAGAAGCTATGAGAGCCAAATGAGCATTCAAATAAAAGTTTTAAATCTGCCGAAACCGGGTTGGCTCAGTGGATAGAGCATCAGCCTGCAGACTGAAAGGTCTCAGGCTTGATTCTGGTCAAGGGTATGTACCTTGGTTGAGGGCACATCCCTGGTAGGGGGTGTGCAGGAGGCAGCTGATCGATGTTTCTCTCTCATCAGTGTTCCTAACTCTCTATCCCTCTTCCTTCCTCTCTGTAAAAAATCAATAAAATATATATGTTTTTTTTTTAAAAGAAAAGTTTTAAATCTATAAAATATCCTTCTTCTCTGATACACCAAGACTTCCATTAAGGTGGGTATCTTATTTCCTTTGTCTCTCTCCTAAGCCCTCTAGTGGGTGGTCATAAATATTTGTCAAATAATAGCTTAATTAGGTAATATTACTGAGCTCTTACAGTGTAACAGATCCTATGTTAACCACTTTATGAGCATCATTCCATTAAAGATCACAGAAACCCTATGAAGCACATAAAGTGATTATCTCCATTCTTAGAAGATGAAACAGAAGATTATGAAATTTAGCCATGTAAGCAGATAACAGAGCCCTGGCATCAATCTAAATAAATGTGTGGGGGCTCCAAAGCCCATACTTTTAGCCATTATTCAATCACCAAGGGAAACGACTCTATTGTGCACCAAATTTGACACATGCTTCCCTCTAACCTCCAATCTTCCCTTTCATGAGGTTGAGATCACAAAAGTAATTCTAGCAATGGAAAATCAATGGAATTACCTTGTGTCATTTTCAGTCTGAGGTCATCTATGGGAGGGGGAAGTATTTTTTCTCATTTTCTCTTCTTCTGCCACAGCAACCCTGGAAGCCACATGTTAGCATTATCTAGACATTGCAGAGCCTCCAAGTGCCCATGAGCACAGGTGTCTATGTGGAACAGAACCACCTCCATTCTCAAAATGTACTTGAGATTTGTAGTAAGAATATAATGAGATTTGAGGTGAATTTGCTGTTTCAGCACAATCCAACCTTTCCTGACTAATATCGTGTCCTGTTGAGAGAGAAAAAAATGACTTTAGTTACCAAATGAGTCAATGGCTGCTTTTATTGGTTCTAAGTGAGTATACATTAAATTAAGAAGGATCCACAAGTCTTATAATGATCACCAGATGACACCACACAACCCACGAACGTTTATTTAAAAGTTCTGAAATTTCATAGTAGAAGAATGTAATAGAAGAAAAAAAAAAATAAGATGCAGCAAAATACCACCAATTTCACTTGTGGAAAGTATTTGCTCAAGTACTTTATTTCTTCCTTTTCATCTAAGAGGGCAGATGTTATTGAACTTGTAACTTTAGGGGAACGGATAATGTGCTATGATGGACCTTTTATTCTTCAGTGAGTAATATTCACTTTATTCTGTCTGATGATAAGTCGCTTTAAATCGGATCTGTCTGAGACCCGCAAAGCTTTGGAAGAGGGGACTTGTAGGAGGACAGAAATGGGATGGGGAGAAGAGACTGCCTGATAAATTTTGTAAACAAAGTCTCACTCTTCTGTCTAAAGATTTCAAGACAGCAGGAGTCAAGGTTTTTAGTATTGTTCGTCTCTATAAGACATGATTAAGCCATTATGAGGTTCATTTGGTCAAATTGAAGTAATTGTTAGCCAGTGATGTGTGTATTCTAAAAATATGCTTAGGAAAACCCATCAGAAACTTGACTTTGCGAGCAGAGAGAGTGCCCGGGTTTCAGTAAGGGATATGCAAACCTATGGCATATCACAACGCTGAACCATGTGAGGGTGAACCAGGGAATCATGTTGCTAAAGATGTTACTTTGGGCCACGAGCCAGAACACATAGCTGTTGATATGACCAAAGCCAAGTCATTAACATGCCAAGCTCAGCTTTGTGTAATCTATAGAAGTTTATGTAATATGGAAAAATAATATCTGAAATCTCCCCTAGCCTTCACATTCTGAAAATCTCTAAATCTTATAGCAAAGTGGTTAAAACATGTACTCTTCACAGCCTTGTAATCTGGGGCATCCTACCTAAAGTTTTTGTACCTATTTCTCGATCTGTAAAATGAAAATAATAATGGGCCCTGTCTCATAAGGTTGTGTAAATAAAATTAGGATAATACTCATGAATGATTAGAATTCTGTCTGACATGTAATAACCAATTTGAACAAGAGTGACCCTTGTAGATAAAAATCACATATTTTCAAAATTGTTTATTATCTACCAGACGAGTCAGCAAGATTCTCCCATTATCTAATTTGCGGGTTGGCTAGGACTGTGCTTATGTAATACAGCCATAAATTGTGTAATTAGTCAAGTTTGTTTATGTTCATTGTAAATGTCTTTCCTCACGTTTACCTCCCCACAGTCTGATCTTGTGTTCTCTTCAGAGGGAATTAGAATTAGTTAAATGTTAGCATGCAGGATACCATTTTAGCTAATTTGCATAATTCCTTTATGATTATTTTATGGTGAAAGTTGTGCTCTAATGAAAGTGTGTGTGTGTTTTTTTTTAAATAAAGTTACGTTATTTTTATTTATTTATTTAGGGGTCAGACACCATAGTTCAAAAGATTTATTCATTTTCTCTACTACTAATACAATGTGGATGAGATTCCTCAGCGGGAACCTGGTCCAGAACTGGGGCGGGGATGGGGGGACAGAAACACAGCACCATTTTGGCTGGGACTAGAATGATCAGTACAGAAAGAATGACAGGGAGCAGGTACAATAAATATGAAGCTAGGGGGTTAGGAAACCTCTTAAAGTGACAACAAGATGAGGCGTTCCCTGAAATTTTGTTTTTTTTTATCAGAACTGAGTGCAGATAATTGGACTGGTGTTTAAATTGGAGCAAGAAGAGGGAAGCAAGTTGTAACACTAGAGATGGAATTGAGAGAAGGCTTATGGAAAGGTAAGTGTCACAAGGAAGCTCCCTTCTCAGTCTCTTGGTAGATAAACCTTATCTAACTCTGAATTTTACTTTAATATGAAATGATCTTTCTCTTGTGAAACCAGAGGGAGGGGATATATTTAAATTTATATATATAAAAAAATTTATATATATTTAAATTTATAGATATATATAAATTAATGCACTGTAGGAGGGCCCCTCAGCCCAGCCTGCCCCCTCTCACAGTCTGGGAACCTTCAGGGGCAGGAGGCAACCTGACAATCAGGGAAATGCCATGCCCCATCACACTTGCCGGTGCCACTGCCAACAGTGCAAGTTTCAGCCAGCTCTGGTTACCTGAGCCTCAGATAGCCCTGAGCAGCTAGGCAGCCGCCATCAAAGGCTTGCCTGCACCTTGTGCCTATCCTGGGTGGCTGGGAGGCTGAGGGGATTGGGGGACTCCAGAGGCAGGTCCATTGAGCAACCAGGCCATCCTGGGGGTGGGCCCAGCTTTGCTGTGCACCTGCTACCCCAGCAGGGCTGAGGGGACTGGGCGCCAACATCTTGTGACTGTGGGCACCGCCATCTTTGAGGGCGTGGCAGTCCATTCGCATATCCCCTCCTTATTGGCTGTGGGTGCTGCCATATTTGAGAGTGGGACAGTCATTTATCATATTCCTTCCTTATTGGCTGTGGGTGCTGCCATATTTGTGATGGTGTGAGGTTCAATTAGCATATTCCCTCTTTATTAGATAGGATAATAAAAGTATAATATGCTAATTACACCTGAGGACCTTCAGGACAAAGCCAAGGCTGTGAGGAAAGCCCAGATCCCAGGTGCCAGAAGGAAGCTGGTACTGGCAACCAGAGGAAGGAAGGACTCTCTTGCATGAATTTCATGCATTGGGCCTCTAGTATATATAAATTTTAATATCAAAGGCTTTTCCCTTCTGTATTCATGTGTATCCTATATTTTTGGCCCTTAAATTCTAGATTAAGCTACAGAAATACACTTATGTTCTACCATGACTCTTCCTACAATACCACAGTAGGAAGAAATATTTCAGTGCAAGATTTAGAAAGTTTATTGGCAAATGAACACAACAAGCACACATTGTGCAATATACAGGGGCTTGATGGTTTGAAAGTCTACATTTCGACAAGCCTGTCTGATTTTCAGGTGCTTCAGCTCAACAGAATCTCACCCCACATTCCTGGGATCTTGCTACCATTACCTGCAACAGGGATTATTTCGTACCTCGAAAAGCTACACCAAGATGTCAGTCATTGCTGAACTGTTGCTAAGACTACAGTAATTTCCAGAAGGTAAAAGGGTGAGCTTTGTTTATTCACTCCAAGATTAATTGAAAGTGGAAGACCTTTGTCAAGGAATTGTGCAATGAATAGTCAACCTACAATGTCGCTCCTTTTCTAGAACCCTGCCATCCCAGGGCATGGTTTGTTCAGGCTGAGGCCTGCTTGTGTCTTGCACAGTCACACCAGCGTCTGACACAGTCAGGGGAGGCAAGGCTGTAAAATGAGCCAACATACAAATTATAACGAACATGAAAGGATGCTAAATTTGGCTTGAGAACAAAAGCCAATGACTGTTCTTTTCAAAATCAGTTCTAACATTTGATTTTCTTAATCATTTATGGGGTTTGTAATAACATTGGAAAATAACCCTGCATAAAGCGTTCGTAAACATCGCTAAGGAAGAATTAGCCCAGAAATAATAACTTTACATTTGGTTAAGAAATCAGACTCCCATCACGGCCTCACTCCTCATGTGCTCATGTGTGTGTGTTTTGTGTTTTTTTTCTTGTTTTTTTCAAGAAACGACATCTCTGGTTTGCTAAACCATTGCCTGATTTAATTATTTATAACAATCATCCTTAATAATATGGATAGAATTGCTTTATGATTGCATTCTGCGTGCTCTGAATGAAACCTACGTGATGAAATGCAGTGTGCAGGAGACTGTAACCGGCAGAGAGCTGGATCTCAGCCACGCGCTCTCACCCTGCACTGCTCTCTGCTCCTTAACTTTTCCCTCTACTCCACGATCCCTTCGTCTCTCCCCTTTTCCCAAAGCCAATTCCATCTGAGTTTTCAATGCACTGTCCTCCCCACTGAAGGCAGATGAATTTAGCTTCAGCATTCCTTCTTCGCACAATATGCTTTTCTTGATTTTAGGAAGAGAGGAAGGGAGAGAGAGAAACACCGATGAGAGAGAAACATCCAGCATCTGCCTCCTGCACGCCCCTCACGGGGATCAAGCCCACAACCTGGGCATGTGGGCTGACCTGTCATCATCCAACCAGCGACCTCTTGGTGCCCAAACGATGCTCAACAAATCGAGCGGCATGGACCAGGCCGCGCATTGAAACCTTTCCCAGTTCAAGTTCACTTTGAGGTCCGCGAACCGCTCCTCAGAAATAATAGAGAATTACGTCCTGGTTGTGTTGGTTGTCAAGGGAACCCGGATACCATCTAGCCATTTCAATGCCAACAGCATTTAGAGTACAGCAACAGGAATTAAAACCAAAGGCACTTTTGAGTATATATATATTTTTTTTCCCCTAAAAGCTTAGGTTAAGTTTAACTCTTATCACCCACAGAAACCCCTGAGCCTCCAGGGTGGAGAGGGAAAATTGTTGCCAAGGAAACACTTAACCTGGGCGAGCTTATCCGCTCTGGACCTGGCCAGCCAATCTACTGCCTCCCGTGCTCTGCAGGTCCCGGGAAACAGAGTCCCCTTTGTTTCTCCTCTCGGAACTGTCTTCCAGGAGGGATGCAGGCAGTTTTCCAGCTCAGGGATCGCCCCCTCCAGCCAGCGCTGATCCCTGCGAGTGCGGGGCTGGATGGCAGACTCCGCTCTGGCAGAAAACCCTGAGGAGACAGATAAGGTGCCTGGGACCCAAGTTCCCCATCCCGGGAAGGTCAGCCCCGGAGGAACTGCGAGAAAGTCCCTTTTCCATCACGCTGATCCCTCCTCGTGGAAGCGGCGCTGGAAAGCGCAGGCACTGCCCACAGGGCTGTGAAGATCAGTTGGACTCAGTGAACAGCAGCCCTGAACCCGGGAAGCGGCCTCGGAGGAGTGGAGCACAGGGCCGGCCAGGCTGGTAAACCAGCGCTCGCTCCTGCGCACAGCTGTGCGGGGCTGCGGTGCCAGGTGTGCTGTGTAAACTATTACTTATTCAAAATTATCAGAAATGCGTTGAGACCGGTGTGGCTCAGTGGATAGAGCATCGGCCTGTGGACTGAAAGGTCCCAGGTTCGATTCCAGTTGGGGGCATGTACCTTGCTTGCGGGCACATCTCCAGTGTGGGGCGTGCAGGAGGGGGCTGCTCCATGTTTCTCTCTCATCGATGTTTCTGACTTTCTCTCTCTCTCCCTTCCTCTCTGTAATAAAAACTATGAAAACTCCGAAGCCATCCATCGTCCTGGATCATTTTCACAAACAGTAAATTTTAAGTTTGAAAGGAGCCAATGAAAAACTTTCTTGCCAGTCCAGTGTGGGGCGTGCAGGAGGCGGCTGATCGATATCTCTCCCTCTCTCATTGATGTTTCTGACTTTCTATCCCTCTCCCTTCCTCTCTGTAAAAAAATCAATAAAATATATTTAAAAAAAAACAAACTTTCTTGCTGAAACAAAAATAACTGTTCGATGACCACAAAGACGGGGTCATTGACAATGGTGATAACTGATTGTGGTAAAGAGATGCAGACTGTTGGTTGAACTACTGCAAAGCCTATCAAAACCCAGGTATTTTAACTGGCGGGGGATATGCCATAGCCTTTTGTAATGATGGGCCGGAGACAGGGGCTGCCGAGTCTGTAGTTACTAGTTAGGCAATTAATTTGATGGTGAACTTCTCTCGCTGCTACATAATATACTTAATCACCTATCACGGATATGGAGCTGCTCTGAATAGGGAACCGGCGAGTTTATGAATTGGAAAATACCTCAGGAGCTGTCTGCTCCATCCTCCCTCTGATAGATTCAGTTTTAATAGAGAATCCCTGTAGAGTGGCCGAGGAGCTCCTACTCCAACGTTTCTGGTGATAAAGAACTCAGTACTCCGTAAGAAATATATTTCATTTCTGAAGATCGCATTCTTCAATTAAGCTCAATTACTCTTCCCCATCATTTCATAGACTCATCCTCAGCCGATCCATTTGCTCCCACTGCTTTACATCAGGAGGCCCGAGGCACAGACAGCTGTGGTAGGGACGGGGGCCAAGCCCCTTGCACAAATTTTGTGCATCAGGCCTCTAGTTTACTATAAAATATCTCAGTACTTTCCTGAACATCCAATCTCTGCACAATGCTCAGCGTTAGTGATTTTTCAATTCTGTGGCCGTTGTTTGAAGCTATTTGACCGCACACTCTCATTTTCCTGTGCTGTCTCACTTTTGGATTCCATTAGGTGCTAAATGTGTATAGTCCAGGGGTGCCTCCTTTGCATGCAGAAACGGGGACGGGAGAGGTTTCAGGAAAGCTATTGAATTTTCATAAGGGCGCTCAAATGAAACCTGCAAGCCCTTTGAATCTATTTCATTGCTATGCAGAGATCATCTACCGTTGCATCACCTCTTATAATACCTGCTTACTTATTCTCCCCTGTCCTGGGGTAAACCAGAGCAACCATACTTTACAGAAACTCTATTACCTAAATTAAGAAAATATTCAATGATTTTGAGGTGTGTTAGGCATGAGGCACATGCTTGTAAGCTTTCCCGCTCTTGCAGTCCACCTACACCCCTGCAGCTGATTTCTGGAAACGGAGATAAGCCAACTGTGTCAAAAGGAAAAGGCCCATTAAAAATAACATCGAATCTTCCAGGCGTGACCTTCTTACTTCCTGCTCTTGCTGAGGAAATGCAATTCAGTGCTTCCTTGGCCCTTCTCCTTTGGCAGAAAACTTGAAGGGGGTGGATCTGGGGAGGAATGGGCATTGATAAAGGAATGGCATCCTTTGGATAGCTTGGCTTCGTGTACATGTCATCATTTAGAAAAGTGTTTGAAATGTGGACTTAAACAGGCCGAATAAATTCTGAATGTCCTATGCATATAAGTTCATTGGTTCATCGCTTCTCACTCCCTCCATCTTCTTCTTCTGAAATATAGTAAAGCAGTCTGTTGCATACTTCAATGCATATCCCATGGACAGACAATAGTGCTGGGAAGGCCTGGAGAGAGAGAGGGAGTGAAGTGGAGAGGGTCCGTGGAGGAGGGAAGGGGAACTCCTGTGATATTTTAAATAATAGAGATGACATTTTAAAAGGCATGAACAAATGCCGAATGGCTTTTGTTGGCTTTTGCCTAGGGGTTGAGTATAGAATGGAATGGAAGGTAGACATGTTTTTTGTTTTTATTTTCTTTCTGCACAGAGATATTCCATATATATCTATTATTACCAAAACAGTCCAATTAGCAGCATTGGGGGACCAGAATATAGCCCTACTATCTATTCCTTAATAGTGTCTCGAAATCACTGCAACCAAATTTCCAGCTTGAACGGAATGAAAGTGGCAGTTGCCATAGATTTTTTTTTTTTAAGTTTAAATCGTACTATTTTAGTTCCATTCCCATCATGCTTTTCTGGGATGCATCTTGAATATTTTTATTTCATTTACACTCCGAGTTGTGTAAATGAATCCTGCTAGTTTGATTTCAGTTAGACTTTTTAATTTTCAGATTAATCATTGGGATGAAAGGGAATTGTTTGCCAGTTGGAGCCTGTTTGCATTATCAGTGAATTATTCAAGCGCTCTCCCCCATTGTGCTCAGGATAGCAGCCCCTCTTGTCTCCTTCACCCCCTGGTGTTTTTCTCCTCCTTCCTGGAGCATCTGAGTGGAGCAGAGAAGGCTGAGGCCCTGTAGACAAGGATTCCATTTTTCCGGGGTTCAGTAACGTGAAGGGAAGGCCTGTGTGTAAAGCCTCCTGTAGAAAAACAAAGGCTTTGCGGCCACAATCATCTGCTGTCTCCAATGTGATGCTCTGAGCTGGAGCAGACAGGAGGGAGGGAGTGTTCCCACTGGCAAAGTAAATGCACATGAAAATGTTTACCATCTTCTTTGCAGGTTGAACCAGCTATTCCCCATGCTCTCTTCTCTCTCCTTCTCCAAAAACAAAAGTAGAGAAGAGAACTGCTGGCAAAGGTAAGAGCTAATAGAATGGCATTCCTCTGGGAAAGAGTCACATACCCTATCGGAGGTCCATCCTGGCTGGGCACCCACAGAACAGGTGGAGAGCACCTTGGTTTTGGGAAAGGGCGGAACAGTAAGTCACGTGGCATATGGAAGGGCATTCCTTCCGGCCCCTGTGTGACCTCAATTTCCCTGACAGCACCCTCATCGCAGGGCTTATCACTCCAGCTTGGAAGTAATAACTTGTTCCCAGACCCTGGCCTCTTCCTGCTTAGCCCTCTATGCCATCACCCTCGGCCAGATTAATTTTCCTTCCAGAGGGCTGTGCGCATGCCCTCCCTCTGCGTTAATGCCTGCAATTGACCCCTTGGTTGCTCCCCACAAGATAAGGCTCATCCTCCTTAATCAGAGCAGTTGACACATTCTGATCTTTTCTTTCTTTATTGTTTGAAGTAAGGGTTCTGTTCAGATCTAGCCTGCTGGGTCTTTTCATTCAGAGAAGACAGAAATCTGTTTTCCATAGACTGCCTTCTTGTCTTCTCTCCTCCATTGTATGCTCTCCCTGGCCCTTAGGCCCCTCTTGAAAAAATGCACCCTTTCCAATCTTATTTCTTTTATTTCTTTTTATTTTTTTAATTTTTTTATTGTTTTTTTACAGAGAGGAAGGGAGAGGGATAGAGAGCCAGAAACATCGATGAGAGAGAGACATCAATCAGGCGCCTCCTGCTCATCACACAGTGGGAATGTGCCCGCAACCAAGATACATGCCCTTGACCAGAATTGAACCCAGGACCCTTCAGTCCCCAGGCTGATGCTCTATCCACTGCGACAAACAGGTTTCGGCCCAATCTTATTTCTTAACACTTCTCTTTATATGCCCTGCTATGACAAACTATGTTCTCTTGTGCCTTTGGGTATGCTATTAGGACAACTACCCCCATGTAACCATCTCCTTCCTTTTCCTCATTATCATTTTGGTCTTTTGTGGGTCCAATGAACTCCTTCCTACACACCCTACAAGACCAAACCATTTATTTTGCCCTTAATTTTCTCAACAGAATCCTGAGGAAGAATTAGCTAGCCCATTATCTGATTTTCCATTCATCTTTTTCTGTGTAGCTTTTATTGCATGCCTATTTTTTTTAGAGTTAGTGTTTATGTTTGTATCTTCTGCTTCATATCCCACATTGCAACTGCCTGAGGACAGGAGATGAAATGCAGTTATTTACATGTTTTCCAAATTTAACACAGTAAATTGACACAGATTTGGTGCTCAGTAAGGCTTTCTCATCAAGAACAGATTGCCTTACTTTTCCTTTTTCACAAACATGAAGTGAAATCAATCTCTCTAACAATCATAACTTCACTAAGGAATTTTGCAATTAAAAGAGCCAAGCTGAAAAGTTGCTCTTGTCCTAGAATCCTGCCATTCCACAGCAAAGTTTTGTTCAAACTGAGGCCTGTCCATCTCTTTCACAGTCCTACCAGCATGCTTAACATCAGGGGAGGTGAGGCTATAATCTGAGCCAAGGTACTAATTATAAGGAAAATAATTTTTCTAGCTTTTTATTTCTTCCTTGTCCTTCATGGAATCTCTTTAATATGAATGTTATGTTGCTAGATATTGCTGCAGAGTTGTTTTAGTGAATTTTCACATTTTTTTATCCCTTTTTCATTTTGGGGAGCTGTCTGAGTAGGCTTTATTGATTTGTCTTTCAGTTTGCTGGTTTGTTCTTCTATTCCTACATTTTGATTTGGAATCCCTCTAATACATTTTTTCAGTTCAATTTTAACTTCTTTTTGATACTTTTTTTTTTTAATTATTCTCACTTTGCTTATCCATTCTTTCCCCAAGTTCAGATAGCATCTTTAAGACCTTCACTTTGAATTCTTTATCAGGAAGATGACTTATCTCCATATCCATATGTTTCCCTGGGGTTTTTGTCTTATTTGCTTAGTTTGAACTCCTTCCTCTGTGTTCTTATTTTGCTTGACTCCATGTTTGTTTCTGTGTTGTACAAAACAGCTACCTTTCTCAGTCTTGAAAAGTGACCTTGCGAAGGCGATCATCCTACACACCCTTGCCTTAACTCTTGGTTCTCTCTTGAACTTTTGTTATTGTGCAGTCCACCTGAGTCATTCTTGATAGAGTACTCCCATTAAGGAGGCTATAACCAGAGTTCTCAATGTCCCAAAGGGAGGACTTATTTAGCAGGAGAAGCTAGATCCTCAGGCAAAAGATTTTATAGTATGTAAATACTAATATATAATAACCCTGGGTTATAATGACCAGTAAAGACTGAGGCTTGACCAACTGGAAGTCAGACTTGCAGTCAGTGCTGGGTTGCTTCTGTGGCAGGTTAGGTGCCCAAGCACTGACTGCTGAGGAGGCTGCAAATAAGGACCAGAGAGAGGCCTGAAGAGAGAAGCAAGGACTGATCTGTTGCCTCTGAGACAGCTTTTGATCAGCACTTGCCACTATCCTTTAATCCCAGTCTGGCCAGAGCCACACCTCTATTTCTCTCTAGTCTTACACTAGGGCTGTTGATCATCCCTGCCCCGTTGATAGGCCCAGAGAGGCTGATTGACCTAGGAACCAACCAATCAGAACCAAATGTGGGTACTGTGGGGAGCCAATGGCTACATAGGAGGTAGAGATTTTGAGGCTGACTGGCATAGAAACCAACCAATCAGAACCAAATTGGCCAATAAAGGAGGCCAGTTGGGGGCAAAATCAGACCTGCAGGGGAGGGCAGTTAAGGGCAGTCAGGCAAGCAGGCAGAGGCAGTTAGGGCAAACCAGGCTGGCAGGGGAGGGCAGTTAGTGGTGGTCAGGCAGGCAGGCAGATATAGAGTTAGGGGTAACCAGGCAGGCAGGTGAACAGTTAGGAATCAGCAGTCCCAATTTGTGAGAGGGTTGTCCGACTGCCGGTTTAGGCCCATAGGGATTGGGCCTAAACTGGCAGTCAGACATCCCCCAAGGGGTCCCCAATTAGGGAGGGTGCAGGTTGTGCTGAGGGAACTCCCCACTCTGTGCATGAATTTTGTGCACCCGACCTCTAGTTTATATACAGTTCTGTGGTACTGCAGTTATTAACCCTGCTGGCCTCTAGGCCATAACCTATGGAGTGGCCTCTGTGTGACATTTGGCAAATTCAGGATTCCTGGCAAGTTTCTATCTGGGCCTCCTCATTGGTATTGAGCAGTAGGGAGGCTCGGTGGCTACACAAAGATGGTGTAGCCCTGCCTTTGTTCCCTGAAAGAAACACCACCCTCCACCCCAGCCTGTAGGAAAACTGAAACCTGTCCCTGAGAGTGAAGCCCCAGGCTAAGTAAATACAGCTTTTTCCCAGGAAGATTGGAATTATATTTCAGTCTGCTGTTTGTGCATTGCCTCGGGAGTGGCGTCCTGACAAAAGCTGTCTTTCAGCTTGTTATAGATCCAGGGGCTCAGTTGCATCAACCCTTTTGCATTGGGGTGAGGCAATCAAGGAGTGTCTCCTGTATGGATGGTGTTCCCCAGCTGGCTCATGCGAGGCAGCTGGAGGGTATAGGAAGGGAGGTTTAATCATCAGTTTCAGGAAGGCATCAAACAATTTATTTGTGAGAGAGAGTCTTGCCTAGGTGCACACACTACCTTTAGCCTGAGCACAGGAGAATGCCATGATCTCAGCAAGGGGTCAGGAAGGTGGTTTCACAGCTTTAGCTGGGGAATGGGAGAACGCCCCTGGCCCATCACTCTCTCAGCCCCATCCAGAAAGCAGGGAAGTGTAGAAACCATCTATGTTCCCTATGTTTGTTTGTTTGTTTGTTAGTTTGTTTTATTGATTTTAGAAAGGTATGGAGAGAAGAAAACATCAATGATGAAAGAAAATCATTGATCAACTGCCTCCTGCACACCTCATGCTGGAGACTGAACATGTAACTTCAGCATGTTCCCTGACTGGGGATCAAAGCATGATCTCCTAGTTCATAGGTCAATGCTCAACCACTGAGCTACACTAGCAGGCTATGCTCTCTGGATTTAATGAGACAGAGGGACAGTGCCTTGACTGCTCACTGCTGCATTTCTTAGCAGAGCAGTGGAAGTGTGCTGTGTCTAAGCTCACACCCTTGAAATAGCAGGTTAGATGGAGTATAATACAGTGGTACCTCAAGATACGAGTTTAATTTGTTCCGTAACCTTGAGGTGTGGGAAACTATGAGACACTCGAGGTAAACTGGTGGGTCGTGTGCAGCCAGCTGATCCGCACAATTACTCCTATCTCAAATGTTGCTCGTATTTCAAAGCAAAAATCGCTCACTCGAAGGGTCGAATCTCAAAAAATCTCATATGTTAGGGCACTCATATCTCGAGGTACCACTGTAATGGTGTCTGTCAGCTCCTTGGTTTCTGGAGAGCATTTCAAATATTCTCCACCTTTCCAGCTTATGCTTTAGGTCAGCAAATGAATCTCCTTTCCACATAGTATATAGATGTTTTTTCAAACTGCTGTCCTCATCCTCCCCTTTTTTTGTTGTTATTGTTGTTGGGTCTGAGGTAAAGCCACACATGAACCCTTTATGAGTGGAGTCTCAGTTTCGTATAGTAATGTGGATCCTCTGATGTCATCTCCACTGATGTTCTCAGCCTTATATTTTTGAGAATCATCTTCCAAGGATTGGGACAGATGTGGGGTACCAACTCCTTCCTGTTTAGAAGAAGCACCTGTCCGGTGAGATCCTTCCCTCTTGTGTGTTGTCACTCCAGGGGTAGGGTTATTGCTGCTTCTTCCCACCTCTTTGTGGTTCTTTTATCTGTTCTTGTAGAGAGAGTGCATCTAGTTTTCAGATCATTTTTAGAGGCAAATACCACGCATGCAGCTGTAAATTTGGTGTGTCTGTGGAAGGAGGTGAGTTTAGGACCTTTCTACACTTACTTACATCTTCTTCCTTCAACTCTATTTTTGATTTTTAATACAGAAGAGGCCGAGGTGACTGGACCGTGACAGATTGTGATGGTGACTTTTCAACTATTCTCCCAGGAAATAAACACTTTACCATCCAAAACTGGTATTTTTTTTTTCTTAAAGGCTAACAATAGCTGTAACTATGAAAATCTTTCACTCCCTTGGTTTCCCATTTTAAAATATCAAATCTCAGAGGGATTTGTTAGATTATCTCTAAGGTGCTGCTTGGAAAAAGAAGTAACAGCTTTTGAGTTATAAGACGTACATCTGATGCAGGCCTGTCAGTTATCCAGTCCCTCGACCAAGAATAAAGACAAATATTCAAATTCTGGGATCATCAAGCAACCTCAAGAAATGGAAATTCAGACGTCATTTCTGTGGTTCTGCTAGTTTGCACTGGTCCTTTTAAAACCCACTTCATCCCAAACATTGGAAAATATCAACACATATTAGTCACATGCATCCATATTCTTTGCTGTTCACTGCAGAAGTGAAAGAGTTAACAATATCCTGTAGGATGTTGCTCTAAAATAATTTGCATTCCAAAAGAGAGCAGAAAGTTATGGGGGGGAAATTATATCCCTCTTGGCCTGTTTTCAAGCTAAATTTGGGAGACCAGAGAAATCTGAATAAATTATAAAGCCTACACCCAACACCTTAGAAAGTGATTTAAACAGAACTCAATTTTTTAAATGTTCTCAAATGACTATTTGACACTTTGACTTTTGTGTGTTAACAATATTCAGCACTGCTCTTTTTAATTACTGAATTTCTCTGCATTAAAATTAGATCATAAATACTTTTTTCCAAAAGGGAAAGAAATAGAGCAAAAGAATGAGCCTACATAGGAAATTGGAAGATGAATAGTTTACTCACAGGAATTATAACTGTTTGAGCCATTTTGACTTCAGGATAACTCTCAGTGTCTCTTTCCATTTCTGTCTATATTTGTCTCTCTATCTCTATCTCTCTTTCACACATACACTAATATACTATATAATAAAGAGGTGGTATGCAAATTGACCGTCACTCCAACACACAAGATGGCCACCCCCATGTGGATACAAGATGGCCACCACAAGATGGCCAGCAGGGGAGGGCAGTTGTAGGTGATCAGGCCAGCAGGGTAGGGCAGTTAGGAGCAATTAGGGTGACCAGGCCAGCTGGGGAGGGCAGTTAGGAGCAATTAGGCCAGGAGGAGAGCAGTTAGGTATCCATCAAGCTGGCAGGGGAGTGGTTAAGGGGTGATTAAGCTGGTAGGCAAAAGTGGTTAGGGGCAATCAGGCAGGCAGGCAGGTGAGTGATTGAAAGTCAGTAGTCCTGGATTGTGAGAGGGATCCCAGATTGGAGAAGGTGCAGGCTGGGCTGAACGATACACACCCCCCTTATACAAATTTCATGCACTGGGCATCTAGTATTATGTGTGTGTGTGTGTGTGTGTGTGTGTGTGTGTGTGTACACTAAGATTTTATATATACATAAAAACTATTGCTGAAAATAGAGAACCTGAAAAAATTTATATTCTTAACACTCCAGAAAGATAGATTCAACCCTTACTCTCAATTTCTTGAACATATTTTATATAAACGACTCTAAGAACCAAAGATGAAAAAGAAGAAATATATAAAGAAGCAGGAGGATGCAGCAGGAGAAGAGGAGGAAGAGAAGAAGGTGAAATAATGCAAGCCCTACATGACAACAGACTCTACAGTGCTGATAGTGAGCAAGACACATGAACCTGTGCTGCCATGGAACATGTGGACCAGCAGCTATTTAAAATGTGCTCAAAATGACTTGTGTACTTGGCAAAACTTTCACTCAAAGACAGTGGGCCTTGGGTATCCTTTGCCAACTTTCTGGCAACTTCCCTCCCCTTCCAGTGGATTTGAGCACTGACTTTGAAGAAGAATGTTATATAAAATATTTGCAGAGCAGGCTGCGGGTCCTTGATATCCCTTCCCCACTTTCTTTCTCCTTGCCTCCAAGTTGCTCTACTGCTTTGTGTCTTAATTTTAAAGTAGGAGTTGTAGGTTTAGACTGTGAATTCCCATGTGGCAACAAGGACTCATCAGAGGTCAGCTGACCCTTGAACAACACAGGGTTGAAGGGCACGGATCCACTTATATGTGAATAGGTTTTCAACAAATGTATAGTTTGCCCTATGTATTCCTGGCATTCACACATACATTTAATCAATCTTGGATCAAACCCAGTATTTTTTAAATATATTTTTATTGATTTCAGAGAGGAAGGGGGAGGGAGAAAGAGATAGAATCATTGATCAGCTACCTCTTGCATGCCTCCAACTGGGGATCAAGCCCAAAACCAAGGACACATGCCCTGACAGGGAATCAAACCTGGTTCATAGGTGGAATGCTCAATATTGATTTTTGATTCATGGTTGGGAATCTGAAAAAGTAGAGGGCCGATTCTATTCATTGTTCTACACCATTTCGTGTGAGGGACTTGAGCACTCATGCAATCTGGTATCCATAGGGACCTGAACCAATCCTCCATGGATCCAGTGGAGTTAAGTTTGTGGGGAGTCAAAAGTTATACTCAGATTTTCTATTCTGTTGGATACTAGTTCCCCTGACCCTCACATTGTTCAAGCATCAAAAGAAGACAGAACTAATAGACTCTATAAATTTATACAAGAGTAGATTTATTGTAGAAACTAGGGACCCAGTGCACAAAATTCATGCACTGGGGGAGGGGGTCCCTCAGCCCAGCCTGCCCCCTCTCAAATACTGGGAGCCTCAGGAGATGTCCTACTTATAGCTTAAGCTGCAGTCTGGCGTCCCTTTGTGGAAGGTGACTGGGCAGATCAGGGAAATGCACCAGACCTAATACCCCGCTCCCACTGCCAGTCACCGCGGTCACCAAGGTGTTTTAATCAACACGGACTCCAGTCCCTTCACCATGAATAAATGACAACTTTCTTTAGGCATTTTCAAGATGTGTCTTTCATAGGATATGACATTTCTTTCTTTCTTCTTTTTTATCCTCACCTGAGGATATGTTTCTATTGGTTTTTAGAGAGTGTGGAAGAGAGAGAAAGAGACAGAGAGAACCATCTATGTGAGAGGGCCACTTTGATTGGTTGCCTCTTGCATGAACCCTGACCTGGGCCCCAGCCAGGGAGGAGTCTGTAACCTAGGCACATGCCCTTGATCAGAATCAAACTCGTACTCTGTGGTTAGCAGGCTGAGGCTCTATCCACTGAACCAAACCAGCTAGAGAGGATATGACATTTCTTAGCCCTCCAGCAGAGGACATTTGTTTGTTTCTCCAGAAGTGTGGTGAAAAAGCCCTAGATCACCTTTTTGGATTCTTATACCCAAGCTACTAAGAATATTACATTCAGGGAACTGAGCCAATGAGCAGTCAGAAAAGGTGTTTTCTCTGTAGTTCATATCTATCACCTCTGATCTCTGGCTCCACCCCTGTCAAAGCCTAAAGCCTTGAGGCCTGGGCAGGAGCCCCCCAGCTCTGTCTGATTGCTGGCTCTGCCCCAGCCCAGGTCCAAAGCCTCTGGCTTAAGCTTAGGTCCTGGGCAGGGAACCCCCAGCTCCCCTTGATCGCCAGCTCCACTCCTTGCCATCGCCCCTAGCCTCTGGCAAAGGCTTTGGTCATGGTCAGCTCTCTCCTGTCTTCCCTCAGCTCCCTCTGATCCCTAGCTCTGCCCCTGTTAAGGCCCCAAGCCTCTGGCCAAGATTTGGGACAGCCCCCTCCCCCCCAGTTCCATCCGATGGCCCGGCTCTAGCCCTGCCCAGGACCCCCCTTGCTCAGGCCCTTCCCAGTTGCTCAGGACCTACCCCGGGGTCTACCTTGGAATGACCTGGATGCTGAGAAAGTTCCTAGGATCCAGGCTGCTGGGTGCCAACATCTGCAAATTAACCTCCATCTTTGTTGGGTTAATTTGCATATTCACTCTGATTGGCTGTGGGCATACCAAAGGTACTGTCCATTTGAATGCTTGTCTATTATTAGGTATGATTATCCTATGCAGATCTGGAGGTTGAGAAGTCCCATCTGCAATCTGACGAATCAGGAAAGGCAGTGGTATAGTTCCAGTTTGCGTCTCCTCAAAATTGGGGGTTTAACAGTATAAGTTCTGATCCGAGTCAATAAGCCCAAGAACCAGGAATGCCAATGTCTGGAGAAAGAGAAGAATGTTCTAGCTCAAGCAGAGAGTGAATTTGTCTTTATCCTCCCTTTTTTGTTACATTTCAGTCCTCAACAGATGGGAGGATGTCCACCCATATTGGAGAGGAGCATCTGCTTTATTCTGTTCAGCAACTCAAATATTGATCTCTTCCAGCAGCACCCAAAAATAATATTTTATTAGCTGTCTGGGCACTTCTTTGCTCAGTCGAGTTAACACATACAATTTACCATCATTCCAGAACACTCCTAAAAGACTGTGTTACTCCCCCATAGTCTTTTGTGTCCCCTCAATGTCCTCCCTTAAAAAACCTCAGCCACCTTTTTCATGGCTAGAATTGTGTTCAGTGTATACAGGAGTTTTCACCCTATTGCAATAATATGAATAAAATGTCTTGCAGCCTTCAACAATTATTGAGTGTGCTTTCTCTTTGCTATTTCAATAGCAGATGTTGGCTACATGGAGGCAATGCATTAGTAAAGCTTGGAAAGGATGTGGGTGTTATTCACGCACAGGGTGAATTGCAAATGGGAGAGAGCATATTCATTTACAGACACAGCCACAAACTTGGGTTCTGCCTGTTATGCATGTTGGCCCCCTCTTCTCAGGCTTTCTAATTTTTCAGACAAAATCAGAGATAAGAATTTTTTGAATAGTTACCATATTTTAAAAATAACTCTAATTGCTACACAATGAATTAATAAATATTATATATACCCACATACACGCCAAGTTTTCTCATTTATTCTGGCAGTTTATGGAGGAGAAGGTGTGTGTGCATTGTGGGAACCTCTTTCCACGTCCCGCGTGGTTCAGGGTTCCCGGGTCAGGGTTCGGGTTCTGAAGGAGGCCGCATGCAAACGAAATGAGAGACTAGAAAACATTAATTTGGAGATATTGGGGGGCCAGGCAGGAGCCTTCCTCTAGTGGAAAGGACTGCCACTTTCCTTTGGCCTTGCCATCCCTTTTATTTAGGTTTGGGATACACCCTTTGCCCTGAAGCAGGCAATTCCAGTAACAAGTAGATTAATTTATCAGTCAGGATTTAAATGATTATTTCATGGGGAAGTTCATTGTCTCAATTAGATAGGGAGTGGCTGGTTTTGACCTTTCAGAGCTTCAAGGTTGGCCAGCCTTCTAGCCTCCTGTTTATATCCATTTAGTGAGAACAATGTTTTGGTTTCTGACAGTGCATATTTCAAAATCCTCCTGGATTATGGAAAGCCAGAATTTTTTTTTTTTAAAGTGTTTTCAGTTATTGAATGTAAATTGCTAAGCTCATTGTTGCATCAACTTGAGACAATATTGTAGTCAGAATCACACATATGAGATGACTATTCTATAAACTAATGGAGGGATTCTATCTGGAGCTGTAAATTACCTCTCAGGCCTAATAAATTCATTTGGAAAACAATCTGTTTCTGAAATACGGGTAACTTGTCTGAATCAGCAGAGATCTTACGCTTGGCAGACACCATGCTGATTGCTAAGGTCACCTCAGTTATTGGGTACCTGCTACTGCTACATAGCTACACATTCTTAATTTGAGTATATCTGATGAAACTGGCACGCTCTGTTTACTTTGTGTTAACATTGCGCATTGTGTTTTATCACCAACTAAAGGATAAAAATCACACCAAGGCATCTAATTAAAACTGTAGCTAGAGCAGGATTTGTATTGAAGATTTTATATCTTCTGCTGAGGGTTGCTTCTCCTTTCCTGGTGCCTCGCCTCTAAAAAGCTAATAACTTATTTTTTTTTTTCCCTTTCTTCTATCTCCACTGATTTTCTTTTTATGTTCTTATACGTCTTCCTCCTTTCCTTTCCAACGCCTATTATTAGTTTAAAAGTCATTATTATCATGGTAATATTTGTGAAAGAAGTCACTTCCATTTCATACCTAGTGCATGACTTCCAAAGAAGCTTTTTAAATGAATCGTAGAAAATTTGGGGAACAAGCAATACTCGATAGGGGACATCATGGTCGCTTACACAGTATGCATCCCACATGCCACCCCTGGGTGGTCTGAAATAGCATCCCCATCTCCAGTTTGAGAGGTAAGTCTTATTTTTTATTTATTTTTTTAGTCACCAAATTGGTTCTAAAGCATTTGAATCAGAAAGAAAACCTGAACTTTAGTGGAATAATAAAGGGGAAAAAGCTGTAAATTCGGAAAAGACAAAACCAGGGACCTGGGGGTGCCTATCTTTTGACCGTAAGGAAAAATCAACTGAAGACAAACCAGACTCATAGGGTAAAAGAGAACTAAAGAAATGGCAGAGAAATACTGCTGCAGTCCTAAGCCTCAGGAAGAAACCTTGAGTGGGAGAGCTTGTCTGTCTTTTTTTTTTTTTTTTAAATATATTTTATTGTTTTTTCACAGAGAGGAAGGGAGAGGAATAGAAAGTTAGAAACATGGATGAGAGAGAGACATTGATCAGCCACCTTCTTCACTCCCCCTACTGGGGATGTGCCCGCAACCAATGTACTGGAATCAAACCTGGGACCTTTCAGTCTGCAGGCCAGACACTCTATCCATTGAGCCAAACCAGTTTCAGCTCTTTTTTTTTTTAATTACATGGGACAATAAATAACTTTTACTTAAGCCAGTGGGTGGTGAGTTGGCTGTAATTTTCAGACAAAAACATTTAACTCATAGGCTTTCAGTGCAAAGTCATTTACAATGTTTAAATTGTAAACATAGCCTGCAAGGCTTGACTATGGATTGACTGAATATATCAGTATTGGCACAGACTAGTCATGTGGCTGTAAATAAGTTACTTATCTTCTCATCGCATTGAGTTTTTTCTTCCATGTAATGAGTATTACAATATCTATTTTACAAAGATGTTGGAACTGTTTGATAAAATATGTGAATGATTAGAAGCTATATACTACAGGATGCCTAGGACCAAATCAGAGAGGGTCGGACCTGCATTGCCACCATTTGTCCACTATCCAGATATCATTGCTGATGTGTACACATAAGGAACTGTTTGACATTGAAACTGGGACTCATAACTATTGGACACTGAAAATGGAACTCAAACATTATTTGTTCTTATAAGTTTATTTCTAGCCTACAGAGGCAAGATATTTTAGAGAAAAGACTCAGGGGATGGCGGGGGAAGCAGATACAGAAGCAAAGAAGCAATGAACAGGCTGTCATGCTACAGTGGGAGGCAGGGGAGTTTGGGGGGTGGGTAGGGGGTGGGCGGGGGCTGTAAGAGATCACCAAAGGACTTTAGACATGTATGTAAGCATAGCCAATGGATACAGGACTCTGCAGGGAGAGGGGACAGGTAAGGGCATGTATTGGAGGATGGGGAAGGCTGGGGGGAGGTCAATAGGGGGGGGGGAAAGAGACATATGTACTCCTATTTGTAATACTGTAAACTATATATATAGAGAGAAAGAAAGACAAAAGAAAAAGAAAAAAGAAAGAAGAAAGAAAGAAAGAAAGAAAGAAAGAAAGAAAGAAAGAAAGAAAGAAAGAAAGAAAGAAAGAAGCTATACACTATACTTGGTAAGAAACATTAACAAGAAAAAATGGAACTTGGTTGTCTATGAAAGCAAAATAAAAGCAAATATTGAAAATGCTTCTTCCAATTCTGCCTAAGCAAGGCATCTTTGCCAACTCACTACCAGTAACCTTGACACCTTAGCAAGAGCATTGGTAGTTAGTCATTCAACAACTATGTGTTGCACATTTCTATGTCAGAGCTATAGCAGTGACACAAGGAAGCTTATCTTCCAATGGTGGCAAACTATAAACAAGATGCATGTAGCATATATATATACATACATTAATGGTAATGAGTACTGTAGAAAAAAATGAAGCAGGGGAAAGGGACAGATGTTTGGGGGAAGAGTATTTAGTAACTAAATCAGAGAAATGGTCTCAGAAGATGGGAGACTTGTAGTACAAGTCCTGAAGAAGGTAAGAGAGTGATCCCTGCAGATGTCTGAGGCAGATATCTGAGGAGGGAGCAATGCGCAGAAAGAACCTGGGGCCTGAACAGGCTTAGTGAGTTCAAGAAACTCAAGGAGAAGCTGAGCAGGCATGGGTGAAGGAGGGGATGTGTGAGAGGCTGTGAGACCACGCAGGTGATAGTCCTAGTGGTAGTAGAGACAAATACAATGCTGATGCCATTAAACATAAGACTCAGCTAACTTTGTTTTGATTCCATCATGTAATAACTTTTTTGTTATTAAAATATTGAATATTTTACATTCATCAAATAAGGAAAAAAGGGAGTTTTTGCCGAAACCGGATTGGCTCAGAGGAGAGAGCCTTGGCCTGTGGACTGAAAGATCCCAGGTTCCATTCCGTTCAAGGGCATGTACTTTGGTTGCGGGCACATCCCCAGTATGGGGTGTACAGGAGGCAGCTGATCAATGTTTCTCTCTCATCGATGTTTCTAACTCTCTACCTTGCTCTTTTCCTCTCTGTAAAAAATCAATTATATATATATTTAAAAATTGCCATTGTCACTAACTTCAAGGAGACTTTATTTTAACTCTTCTCATATCGCTAAGTAATATTTTTGTTTAAAATGTTTTATTATACATGTTCATTAGAGAAAACCTAAAATACAAAAAAACATATAAAAATTGAAAATCAGGTTTAATTTTATCACCACAATAGACAGAATAAAATGTTGATGTCTATCGTGTGTGTGTGTGTGTGTGTGTGTGTGTGTGTGTGTATTTATTTTAGATATGAAGTTTGGAACATCGATTCTATATATATATTATTTAAATAATATTCTTTAACCATCCCTGCCTAATGTAGCAAATTTACATAGTAAACCTTAACTTATTACTATATTATAGTTTATTGCCCCTTTTCTGTTCCCGCTTCCTTTCCTCCTCACTATAACTTTCTTTTCCAAATTTTATAGTTATACTCTTTTAAATAAAAGTTAAAATATATACATCTTTATTTCTTTCTCTGGTAACTAAAGGCATTATTTCCTGATTTTTTCCACTGTAAGAATTTAGTCTATGGGCAAGTTCATTCTTTTCTCCAAACTCTCTCTCCTCCAGCATCTAGGAAAGGAGGAGATTCATGAAGAGTGGACACAGTCCTTCATCTGGCAGGAAGTTTAATATTGGCAATGGGGATAGGAATCACTCATCTCTCTTTTCCCAACCTTTGTCCAGGTGCACGGTGACCTTTTACTGGAAACACTGACTGCTCAAGGTCAACATGCAATGCTTGTTGGTGACAGAAGAGCCCTTGAACTTGAGCGTAGGGAGCACTTGTTTTCTCCTTCATCTGGAAGTCGGGAGGGAAGGGCTTTCTACTGACCTTAGGCCCACTTGTTGACCCTGTGAGCAAGCTGTGACAGCTATTATTTGAGACATACATGGCTAAGAAACTGATTTCACTTCATGAGCATGCATGAAGAATATTTACTCTGGGTATGTTCTATTTGACTGGTCAGTTAATAAAAACAAAAAAATGTTTATTTTTATATCTTTCCACTTTTATGAATAGAATTTTGTAATGGGACATGGGATTCTTCTTAGTAGAACTATTATATAAGACTACCATTACAATTAAAGAGTTTATAATAACTATAAAAAGGGCAAAAGACTGTATTATTATAACAAAAACAGCATTACTGCAAAACAGCAATGAGAAACATATTTCAAAGTGTATATAATTTTCATTACTTTAGGGTACCTTTCCACTCTAGAGCATCCACATTTAAACGTGAATTCTATGGACACCCCGTTTGTAGATGAAATGGTTGATCTTTATATGAGAATGAGGGTCAGCTAACTAAGGCATGCCTCATGGATTTTGTACACTCCTTGAGCTATGAATTTATTTTTTTATTTTTTTACATGGTAGGAAAACAGACACAAAGGAATACTTCTATTTTTCAACATGTGAGAAGTATAGAGAATTCAAACTTCAGTGTCTATAAATAAAGTTTTATTGGAACGCATCCTTGAGCTTTGAGTTATGTATTACTTAAGGCTGTCTTTTGACTACAAAAGTAGAGTTAAGTGGTTGCAACTAATGTGGCCTAAAAAGCCTGAAACATTTACTTTAGTTTGCCAATTGGAATATCTTATTTCCTATAAGAATGATCTATCACTATACATTAAAAACAACCATAGTATCCTTGTTATATTGGTTACCTTAATTATTTTTTTGTAACATAAAACTGGGTACTTAAAATGTAAAATTACTGAGACTGCAAACAAGAGGATCAGATCTGTTTCTTGGTAGATTTACCAACTTGAGATCTATCCAATAAAGTTTTGTAGGATATTGTATGCTAGACTTTTTCTCAATCACCCAATGCCTTTTATGTATATTTTTAAAAGACATTGTTTTTTAATCAAACCTTTTCCAAGGGCATACTTTTAAAAATTAATTTTAAATAGAAGAATGAAAAAAGAGAGAGAAAGAAACATAGTTTGTTTGCTTTCCATAGTAGACCTGACCATGGATCGAACCCACATCCTTTTGGTGTACCTCCAACCAACTGAGATGTGGCCAAGGCATTTATTAAAAATACATTTTTATTGATTTCAGAGAGCAAAGGAGAGGGAGAGAGAGAGATAGAAACATCAATGATGAGAGAGAATCATTGATCAGCTGCCTACTGCCTCCTGCTGGCTTGATCCACTGGGGATCAAGCCAGCAACCCAGACACATGCACTATGACCTCCTAGTTCATAAGTTGATGTTCAACTGCTGAACTATGCTGCCCAGGTGGCCAAAGCATTTTTAATTTGCCATTTTTTACTACACTATTTGCAGAAATGCTCTAAGTCTCATCTCTTTGAAAACTCAGAGCTCTACAATTACCTCTGATAATAGTCATGCTACATTATTAAGCTTTTGAACCAGTGTTTCATATACTATGACAGGCTTGTCCAAGTACCATTATTTATGAACTGTTTAAAGTAAGAGTAAATCAGCAAGGCTTGCTTGGTATTCTACAGAGAGATCATTTTGTGTCAATAGTAGAGGGAAGAAAAAAACTTTTTTTTGTATGTTATGATCTTCAACATTTGGGCCAATATGGGATCACTACTATCAACTTTCCATCTGTTTAATTGCCATCTCAGCTATTTTATGCTTAGCTAATTAAAATTAAGTGTGAATTTGGGCTATTATTATATAGATGTGACACCATTCAAACAATTGATTTAGATAATTAAGGAAAGCAAATTTAGTTTGGGAACTAATGCCAAGGCCCAATGCGTAGAGGAAAAGGGACACAAGACTCACTTCAGTCATTTGTTCTAACAGAGATTTATCTGTCAACATATTTTATACTCAATTGTAGTTGCAGGAAATGGAGCCTGGGCTAGAATTTTCTAGTAGAGTTGGCCATAATATGCAAGACAAAATAGATTAAGCCACTCAATCATTAAGGTAACTGCAGTATTCCAGGATATTAGGGTATATTCAATATTTAGCCAACTATAATTTTAACACATGACTTAAATACGTATGCCACTTTCTTTCAATAAGTGTAGCTTCTGTTTAGTGTCATGTTATGCAACAGTAATAAACCTGGTCTTGGACTCACATTGCTTAGATTTGTTCCTAACCTTAGCTCTTAATGCTGTGCAGAGGAAAATTACTTTATCTTCTCCTAAGTTCATTTTTTCCTTTTTTTTTAAATACTTTTTTATTGATTTCAAAAGAAGGGAGAGGGAGAGACAGAAACATCAGCAATGAAAGAGAATCAGCTGCCTCCCTCACACCCCCTACTAAGGATCAAGCCCACAACCTGGGTATGTGCCCTTGACTGGAATCAAACCTGGGACCCTTCAGTCTGCAGGCCAACACTCTATCCACGGAAGAAAATCAGCTGGTGCCCAACTCCATATCTTGTACAAGTTAATAGTTTAAGAGGATTAAATGAAATAGTGCAGGTAAAAAGCTCAGAAACACTGTTCCATAACTATTATTTTTCTTCTGCACAACTTTCAAGGTAAGACTGGCAGCCATTTTGCAAAGGAGGAACCTCTGGACTAGGGAAGTGAGGGGCTGCTGTAATACAGCTTAGGGGACACATAGAAGAGTCAAAGACAAGATTGACTGATGATAAAACTCCCCCTTTTCCTTCCCATTTTAGCACATCGGCTCCATTTATAGATTCACTCATTTACATGAGCAGTGTCTGTGGCCCACACATCAAAGATTTATAGTACCTAAGCCGGCTTCCCACAGTTGCCAAATTTGATTTGTTTAAATTCTGATTTTAACAGCTTTCCTGATAATTAGATGTTATTAAGGAGTTTGGGGAGTATAAGCCCATTATTTTTAATCTGCAAAGAAATGAGGTATGGAATTGCACAGAGCTAGAGTTATTTCTGGTGAAGGTAGCTTCTAGCACTCATCTAATTACACACAGCGCAAGCCAAAAATAAAATAAAAATCATCTATATATCTCTCTGGTAGAGAAAGAACAAAAGGAACATTAGAATAAGTTCTTAGGCTTACTTGGAATTCAAGAAGCAAGGGGAAAGCATTTGGATGCATTTTAAGAGATAATTGCTACCAAATAATTTATGGGTGTAGAGCTGGATCCAAGGAGAAAATACCACTAGTTATAACCTAGTAAATTAAAACCAAACAGTCTACATGTCTGGTATCGTGTTTAAGATTAATTGGATCATAGCAGAAAGTGCACATTATGAAGATCAAATACTAGGAGAAAGTCATAAAGTTTGAAAACATATCAACCTGTCTTCATCCCTGAAAATGTCTTTTATTTATTATCAATGTAAACAGATGTTAATGATATTGTAAGAGGGAGAGAGAGAGGGACAGAGTTTCCCTGATGATAAATGAGAGAAATGATAACAGAAAATCTTATAACTTAGATTTACCAAAATCATATTTTTTAATCTAAACTCAAAACTTGTTTTATCTGCATTATGACTAAAAGTCCATTCCAAACTTTAATGACAAATGCATGGCTATGGTGTGAGATGGGGAGAAAATGGAACGGGAGGAGAGTTGGTTTATATATTTTGTCTACTTATGAACAAACAATGTTATATTTATTTGGCTGGGGAGCACATTTTTTTGAACCATGCTATTTAGGACAAACTGTATCACCTTAATAAAGTTTTACTGTAAAATATGCCAAAACTGGTTTGGCTCAGTGGATAGAGCGTTGGCCTGTGGACTGAAGGGTCCCGAGTTTGATTCCGGTCAGGGGCATGTACTTTGGTTGCAGGTACATCTCCAGTGGGGAGTGTGCAGGAGGCAGCTGATCGATGTCTCTCTCTCTCTCAACGATGTTTCTAGCTCTATATCTCTCTTTCTTTTTCTCTGTAAAAAATCAACAAAATACATTTTAAAATAAAGTTGTACTGTAAAATAATGACCATGGAATGAATGAAATAATAATAGTTAACTCTTGTCTAGGACCCTTGAGTATGTCTTCCTTCATTTTTCAAATGAATGCTGCATCCTATCACATTGTAGTTACCATCATTCTAAATCACATTGCATTATTAAAGAATCTGTCTCATTGCAGGTAACAAAATCAATCAGAAAAGGAACCATGCACACATCTTAGAATGACATCAATAGTCAACATATACTCTAAGAGTAAAAAACTCTATGAATGTGTGAGAAGGTCCACAATTTACGAAGAGTAGGCTTGTTCATCCTCAGTGCTACTGACAGTTTGGTCTGAATAATTATTTGGGAAGAGGGAGAACCCGCCCTGTGTTTTTAAGAAGTTTAGCAGTATCACTTTTCTCTGTTTACTAGATGCGAGAATCACCCTCCTCCAGGCACAACTTTAAAAGTGTCTCTAGATGTTGCTAAATGTCCCTGGGTGCATGCACATGCACACACACACACACACACACACACACACACACACAGCTCATGAAATCTATCCTAGCTAGATAGAATATGAATTAAAATATGCCTTGCAAGTCGAGTTAGATAACTCTTTTCTTTTCCTCACGCAAAAAGCAATCATCAACACAAACAAATCCTGTGCAAAAGCATCTCCCCTTTCACACTTTGGAAAGAACTTGTACTGTGTGAATAGTTGGCATTAATACAAGCCTCTTTGATAAACTTATGTGGGAGAATTTGGTGATAGAAACAAATCATTGGTAGGCAGGATAGAGGGAGCAATCCACAAATTAGACTAAATAAGCATTTCCAATGAAAACCTTAGTATAATTCAAAATTTTACTCCAGTTCAAAACATGATAAGAAAAGATGGACCAATAACATAAATAAAAGCATTGGAAAGGAAGACATGCATTGTGTGCTTTTATGTTTTTGTACATTAACATAGGATAGGTGCTGCAAGTTTTCACAGGTATGAAGTGTAGGTTCTTTTGATATGGATCAGCCCAATAAGAGTTGATTAATCTTTTCTCTACATAACTCTAACTTAGATGCTGAAGTAAAAATTGCAAACAAGCTCTGTCCACTAAGACCCCATAAGATACAGAGTTTAAGGATTTTCGTGATTAAGATCTACTGTCAGAAAATGTTTTACATTTTTGTCACCTTAATCACAGTGATCATGAGTTACATAGCTCTTCAAATCTCAGTTTCCTCAGGCTAACGCGGGGATGTGTATGTTTTATGAACATTTCTATGGTCAACCTGATCAGTTAAGTTGATAATCATTTATTCAAATCTTTAATTCCTGCTATATTTATATAATCTTCTATTGTAATTATTATCTTTTTTCATACATTTTAGAGCTAGAGGATTATATTATTTCTGTAATGAATTTTAGAGCCAGTGTCCAATTTCATTTTATTATGGGAATGGAAATTAAAGCAACAATGAGATGCTACTACATACTTATTAGAACGGCCAGAATCCATAATATAGACAACACCAAAGGATGATAAGGATGTGAAGCAACAGGATCTCTCATTCCTTGCTGGGGGCACACAGAATGGTACAAACACTTGGAGGCCAGATTGGTAGGTAGTTTCTTATAAAACTGAACATTCGCTTACCTTCTAATCCAGCAATTTAATTCCTTTGTATGTAGCCAAATGAGTTGAAAACTTCTGTCTGCACAAAAACCTGCATATAAATATGTATAGCAGATTTATTCATAGCTCTCAAAATCCTTGAAAAAAAAGAAGATATTCTTCAGTAGGTGAATATATAAACTGTGGTACATCCAGACAATGGGCCATTATTCCACACTAAAAAGAACTCAGATAACAAGACATGAAAAGACGAGGAGGAATTTTAAATGCATATGACTAAGTGCAAAAAGCTGGTATGAAAAGGTTATATTCTCTATGATTCCAATTGTGTGCCATTCTAGAAAAGGAAAAATTATGTAGATAGTAAAAAGAAAAGTGGTTGTCATGAGGTTATGGAGGTTGGGGAGAGATGAGTAGGTAGAAACAGGAGAATTATTAAGGCAGCAAATTACTCTGTATGATATCAAAACAATAGATAAATGTCATTATACATTTGTGCAAACTCATAAAGTGTATAACACTGAGAGTGAACCATAATGTAAAATATGGGCTTTGGCCCTAGCTGGTTTAGCTCAGTGGATAGAGCTTCAGCCAGTGGACTGAAGAACTCCAGATCCAATCCCAGTCAAGGTTACATGCTGGGGTTGTGCAGGAAGGAACCAATCAATGATTCTCATCTTTGATGTTTCTATCTCTCTCTCCCTGCCCCTCTGAAATCAATAAAAATATGTATTTTTTTGTTAAATATGGACTCTGGCTGATAACGATGTGTCAGTGTGGCTTTGTCAATTTTAACAAATGTATGTACCACTGTGATGGGCATATGGATAATGGCAGAGGTTGTTCATGTGTGGGAATAAGAATTATATGAAAAATTTCTGTACCTCCCAATCAATTTTACCATGAACCTAAACCTCTAAAAAAATCCAGTCTTAAAAAATACCCTTCAAAGGGTGAAAACCACAACCAAACCTGCATAGCTTGAAATTGGCATGTCAGCAGGCTGTGGGTTTTTTCAGGACCCAGACACAGGCCATTTCCACTAAAACACTAATTGTAGCAGAGCACTCAGTATGAATCCACTTGCTTATTATTCAGTGGCACTAATAAATCAAATTAGCCAGTGACAGCTGTGAAAAATTGTATTTTTCTTCTATGAAAAAGTTCACAGAGAAACGTGAACAGTTGGCAAATTAAACGAAAAAGTAGTTGCAAATCAAACTGGAGCGAATGTTGTGATTTGGACCTTTCCTCCCCACTCCCCTGCCACCTTAAGCTGGTAAAACACACACAACACTTATTGAAAATCCTGACAAGTCCACATTGAGGAAAAGTGATTGCCCTTCCCTCTGAGTCCCTTCAAAAAAAAAGTCACTTATTTTGATAGCACAATCAATGAAATACCATTTTTTCCCCTAGCCAGTCAATTTCCTTTAAACATGTTTCATTTAAAAACCAAATGTTTGCCATTTTCTTGCTTTAGAAGATTATTTTCACCATCTTTCATTTCTAAGCACTGTTGCTATGAAAATAGATTATAAATGACTATCTCAGAGTATAGAAGTTAATGTAGTTCTTTATTATATTATAATGGGTGTTATCTAGCGTTTCTTTTGTAATTATTCTATTGTATAGGGGACTTGAGGAAGTGAAGCATTCTGGGAAAGACTATCTTAATTGGACTATTTAGCATTAAATTTAATTTTGAAATAATAAGCATTTATTTATTCCTTTATAATACTTCTAATGAGAGTGTACTGTGTTCCATATTCAGTACCATGAGCCCAAAGATAAATGAAACAACAATACTACCCTAAGAGATCGATAGCCCCTCCCCTCCAAGAGAGGACACAGTGAGCAAGGAGCTGACTATGACCCAGGATGAAGATACTCCACCAATCATGCCGGCACACTGCTCTTGGACTTCCAGCCTCCAGAACTGTGGGAAATAGATTCCTGTTGTTTGTAAGCCAACCAAACCAGTGTGGGGGATACAGTGGTACCTCGAGATACGAGTGCCCTAACATACGAGATTTTTGAGATACGAGCTGTCGAGCGAGCGATTTTTGCTCTGAAATACGAGCAGCATTTGAGTACAAGTCATCGCGTGGATCGGCTAGCTGCACATGACCCACCAGTTTACCGCGACTCAAGCATCTCATAGTTTCCCACGCTTCAAGGTTATGGAACGAATTAAACTCGTATCTCAAGGTACCACTTATATTGTTACAGCAGTCTGAAAGGACAGGTTAGCATCAGTAGGTGAAGCCTGCTAACTTCTACTGATTATTTGAGTCTCAAAACAAACATCTTTTCTCCAGAAATACTGACTTCTTTTTTTTAAAATATATTTTTATTGATTTTTTACAGAGAGGAAGGGAAAGGGATAGTAAGCCAGAAACATTGATGAGAGAGAGACATCACTCAGCTGCCTCTTGCATGCCCCCTGCTGGGGGGATGTGCCCGCCACCAAGGTACATGCCCTTGACTGGAATGGAACCTGGGACCTTTCAGTCCCCAGGCTGATGCTCTATCCACTGAGCCAAACCGGTTTCAGCAACACTGACTTCTGAATCCCTGTTCCCCATACATTGTCCTCCAGGTCATATTCGGTCATGAGAGAATTAGTCTAGCTTCATCTATTGTCCCTGAAAGTGGGTAAGTCCCATGATGGCAGGGGCTGTGCTGTCTTACAATGAGACTCAGTATGTCCACAGTGCCACGGTGCCAGGCAGTAGGCCAGGAATGTTTATTAAATGCATCAGTAGAAAACACAGTAACTAGAGCTTGTAAGGACAAGACTGAAAACCATTATACTGAAAGGTTTACTGAAGGTAATGGGGGACGTGGCCAAAGATTGTGATTTGTTTGAAATCTATGCATATGCTCTGGCCAGTGTGGCTCATTTCATTCAGCATGGGTTTAAGTTCCCTTCATGGTTCTTGCAGGAGGCAACCAATTCCTATCCCCCTCTCACCCCTCTCTCTCTCTCTCTCTCTCTCTCTCTCTCTCTCTCTCTCTCTCTCTCTCTCTCTCTCTCTCTCTCTCTCTCTCTCTCACACACACACACACACAAATCAGTAAACTCTTTTTTAAATAAACAAGTAACAAAATATATGCTCAGATTTGCTTACTGAACAGATAATTATTGTTAACAGGGCTATCCATAACAGGAAAGAAGTAATAGGAAGAAGGTTAAACAAGACTTAGAGAATTAGTTAATAACCTAAAAATAATCCAAATAATATGTGAATAACAGGCTAAAATTGTTACAAACAAGCAAACAAAAAGCATCTTTGTGTAGAGATCCTTAGCTTCATGTGACTCCCAGTGTACCCCCAAGAGACTACTGTAGTGCCTGGAACGTAAAGGGCATTTGCAAAACATGGTCAGGTGAAATCATGACAACAACAGCTGACACCGACTAAGGTTTCCCTCTATTCTATTAGTGTCCTCATCAACTCTAGAGGCATTTTCTATTCCCATCCCTGATCCATGCACAAGAGATCTCATGCAAAGAAAGGAAAAATAACATGGACACATTTCCCCAAGCAAATTAATGTTGGAACTGGAATTTCAAACTAGAGATGGCAGATTCCAAAACTTGAACTCTATCCTGGTGATTCAAGTACAGACATCCATCAATGTTCATATCTTTTTTTTAAACCTTATAAACCTAGCTTGTGGGAGGCTCATGCATTGCTCTATTAGTCTGGGTTCTCCATACAATTAGAACCAATAGAATACGGAGATGGATAGAAGGTTTGTTACAGGAATTGGCTCACAACATTATGGAGCCAAGCAGTCCCATGATTTTGCAAGATGGAGACCCCAGAAAGCCAGTGAGGAAGTTTCAGTCTGAGACTGAAGACCAAAGAACCAGCAGAGTTGCTGGTATAGCTCCCCGTCCAAGGTCAAAGGCCTGAAAACCAAGGAAGCCAATGATGCAAGTTCAATCTCAGTCTGAAGGCCTAGAACCAGGGTCAATGCCCCAGGGCAAGAGAAGATGGATGTCCCAGCGCAAGCAAAGAAAGTGAATTTTCTTGGCCTTTGTTTCTATTCAGATCCTTACGGGACTAGGTGATGTCTAATAGCACTGGTGAGGTACATCTTCTTTACTCAATCTACTGATTCAAATGTATGTTCATCTCTTCTAGAAACACCATCATAGACACCCCTCCAATACACACATAGTGTTTTGTTTTGCTTTCTGTTTTTTTTTTTTTTTTTTTTAACCAGGTCTCTTAGTATCCCTTAGTCCAGTCAAGTTGACACTTAAAATTAACCATCACATTCTCTTCAGTTTTTCTAGGCTGTTTCTCATTTTCAATTTCTCTGCATTCCCTATAATTCCAATTACTAAGGCAATGTAACACTTTATCACAAAATTATGGTGGTTTCAAACAACAACATTGATTGTATTCATTGATCTGCAACTTGAGCAGGCTTTGGCAAGGAGAGCTCTTCTCAGCTTTACTTGGCATTAGCTGTGATGCCGAGATGATCTGAGGCCTTGCTCACCCACACGTCTGGCTGGCAGTGAGTCCTGAGCTGGGACCGTCAGCTGGAACAACTCCATATGGTCTTTCTGGTGGCCTGGCCCTCGCGTTCATATGAGATAATATTCTCTCTCTCTCTCTCTCTCTCTCTCTCTCTCTCTCTCTCTCTCTCCTCTTCTCTTCTCTCTCTCTCATTTTTCTTCCCCTACCTACAAAGAAAATAAGTACGGGAAGAAAAACAGAGAGAGAGAGAGAGAGAGAGAGAGAGAGAGAGAGAGAGAGAGAATATTACCTCATATGAACTAGCCTCAGAAGTCATACAGCATCTTTTTTGAAGCTATTCTATTTCTTAGAATGAGTCATATATACCAGCCAACACTCAGGATGAATCACATGCCATCTTTTGAAAAGTTATACAGTTGGTGCATTTGGGATCTGAAATATTGCTATGGATATATTGCTAGAAATACAAGCAGCCTTACCAATCACTGCACGATGGGAAAATCCTTTTAGGAAATAGAATATGGATTTTTTTGTTTTACATCTAGAGAAAGGAAAAATTTTTGTGAGTACTGACAATATCAATAACATATTATTCAGTGCTAGTACTCACTTAATCCTCATCTCAAACCTGCGTGGTAGATCTAGTTCTGAGCTCCATTTACAGTTGCAGAGAGAGAGGCACAGAGATGTGAAGGATCTTGCTCAGCGTTATCCAACTAGTCAGTACGAAGCTGGCAGTGAAGTCCGGGACTTTCACCTCCACTTATTGACCTTACACATCACTTTCCAACAGGTAAATCTCCTTTCCTCACATACACATTCATCACATGTTCTACATCCATACACGAATTTGTTCAAGCATACTGACAATATGCCCATTTCAAACCTCTGCAAAGAGAAACCCGAGCGACTGAATAGTATGTATTTTGGCAAAGACAACCATTCCTTAGAAGGCACTAGTAGCAAACACATTTACAACTCATCACTACTCAAACAAGAACAAATGATTGAAAGTGTAAGATATAGAGGAAGAGCAAAAGATAAATTGGAAATATTTTCTGAAAAACAAAAGTACTTTTTATAATAACAGATTTAAACTCTTTTCTTCATAACCTGACCATCACCTATAGGAAAATTGTAAGGAAATAGGGGATATTTGAATGAGATAAAACTATATCTTGTTCTCAATTGAAATGGCCTCAGGATCTCTTAATGAAATACATACTGTTCAATGAAAGCCTAACGTATTTAGTCAGGTTCTCTGAATTAATATCGGTGGCCAATATTAATGCATATACATTTTAGAAAAATTTTCTAGCTCTCACGGATTAGCCATTACCAAAGTACCACTACCTTTACAGAGAAACATATGTATTATTAAATATTAAATTTAATATGACTATTAAAATCTTTATATTGACATCATTGCAAAAACTACTAACTTCTTAGTTTTTCAGCATTATAGTCAGCATTACCATTATCATGAAAATAATGCCTTTTACATCTGACATGTATAAAATAAAGAGAAATAGTCTAATCACACAAATAAAATAATAGTTATCTGTAAACATGTTGAAAAGATTCAAAGCCACTCTTTTGAAAACACATTTATGTACGTGTGCTGATAAAAAAACAACTAAATTTTTGTTATGTTGTTATTATACAACCTGATTATTTAAACTACAATTTATAGTATGTCTAGTGTAAACAATTTATTATTTGTGATTTGATATTTTAATACCTATGTAAGATATATTCTGCTTTAGTTTGACACAAAATTGTCAAGTTAAATAGGCTAACATCGTTCAACATATGTTGGTTGTATTTCAGAATAATTTGGCCCCCTTTAAAATGTCAAATTGTTGAATTGTGTTTTGAAATTTCCAGTAACTCACAGTGACAATCTGGGTTGTAGGTGAGATGGATAATCAGAAACACCTGGATCAGCTAGTCTGCCATCAAGAGCTATCATAAAAACGAGAGGTTTACAGACACAAGTTTATAAAATTTTAGAATGACAAAATACCACAAAGGCTATATAACCAAATTGGCATATTCAAGAATGAGGAAAATAAGGTCAAGAAAAAAGTCACACGAAGTCAAATAGTTGATTAGTGCAGAGTCAGCCTAGAATCTGAGTCTCTAGTTTCCCAACTATGCCCTGTATCTGTCATACTTGGAACAGTAAAGATATATATATTAGAGGCTTAATGCACAAAATTCATACAAGATTAGGCCTTCCTTCCCCTGGCTGTCAGCACTGGCTTCTCTCTAGCCTCTAGTGCCAGGAGGCGTGCCCGGCTTTGTCCAGAAGGTCTTCGAAAGGATGTCTAGTCTAATTAGCATATTACGCTTTCATTATTATAGATATATGAAGGAATTGGCTCATGTGAGTGTGAGTCTAAAACCTTAACAATTATCCAAAAATATATCACTTAGCCCTAGCCAGTTTGGCTCAATAGATAGAGTATTAAAGCATTGACCTATGGACTGAAGAAGGGTCCTGAGCTCAGTTCCAGTCAAGGACACATGCCTGGGTTGCAGGCTAGATCCCCTATGGAGGGTGTGCAGGAAGGAGGCAGCCAATCAATGATTCTCTCTTATCACTTACATTTCTCTACCTCTTCTCTCCCCATTCCTCTCTGAAATCAATAAATATATATATATATATATACCACTTAAAGTAATTAAAAATAAAAAAATGCATTAAGAAAGAATCTTATAAAATATGCAAATTAATTTAAATAGTTGCAGAGTTTTGTAGTAATTAAAGAACAACTAATACATTGAAGGATACACTTTCTTTAATAATTTGAATATATGATGATTATGGTCCTTCCAATTAAAATGATCTATAATTCAATTCTAGCCAAATTTCTATCAGGATCCATATAGAACGTATAAAGCTTATTCTAAAATTTAAGTTAAATAGCAAAATTTCAGGAATAGTAAAGGTAATATTAGAGAAAAACAGTCTGGGAGTAATTTGCTGTCAGATATCAGAGCATATTATAACATTATAGTAATTAGATAAATAAGACCATCATGTATTGTTGGGGTTTCAAATTATATATTAAAATATTATAGTTACTTAGGAAACACAGTTTGGTAGTTCTTCAAACAGTTAAACATAGTACTACTATCTAAGTCCAGTCCCTAGTTAAAGATCCAAGAGAAAGACCCACACAAGAACTTGTGAGTTAATATTTATGGAGTTATTCATAATAGCTCAAATGCCCACCAACCGGTAAGTGGATAAAAAAAAGCAGTATATCTAAATAATTATTACTCAGCAATAAAACGAATGAAATATTGCTACATGCTAAAACATGGATCAACCTTAAATATATTATCCAAATAAAAGAGGCTTATCATAAAAGACCAAATATTGTGTGATTCAATTTCTATTGAATCCAGGAAATAGGGAAATTTATATATAAATAAATTAGATTAGTGGGGTTTTTTTTAGGCCAGGGGAAGAGATGATCATATGTAGAAATCGTTTCAGAGTGATTGCTCATGGATTTATTTTAAGAAAGATAATAGTGATTTATTTTAAGAAAGATAATAGTGTTCTAAATTAGATCATAGATGATTATACAGTCTAAACATAAACTAAATATTATTTAATTATACCTTAAGTGAATGAATGGTGTGGTATATGAATTTTATATCACTAAATAATTACTAGGGCCTGAACATAGATAAACAAAAAGAAAAATTAAACAGAATCAAGATCCTAGAAATAAAAGCACTCATGTAACTAAACTTGATATAGCATTGAGTTTTCAAATCAGTAAGGAATATGGAGAAATACCAGTAAATGTTTTGGGGTACAGTTTGTTACTCATATGGAAAACATATGAAATCGGGTTTCTACCTTACTTTTGGCAAAATATCTTATTGTAGAAGGAAATCATAAGTAAATGTTATAGACAAAACTGAAAAATTTTTGTGAGAATTATTACAAATATTTTAGAAGATAATTTGGAATTATTTGGCACATTTGGAGATGTCATAAACAGTAATAAAATTTCCAGATGTAGTCCCTAGCAAAACTCTTGGACATGGTTAGTAGAAGATATTTACAAAAATGTGCATACTATTATTGTTTGCAAGAGTGGAAAACTAAAGAAACCAATAGAATGTCATTGGGAAACTACATGCTAACATGATAACTCAAACATAATATTGGAATAAAAGAGAAAGTCTAGAATGACACAGCAAGTTAGTTTTTATCTATCAGTGCCAAAAATATACCAAGACTAAATAATATATTGTTTAGGGTATAGAAAAGAATGTTCAAAAGGTAAGAGAGTCATGAGACTAAGGTCAGGTGTATTGTGACACCTGGAGGTGTCTGTAAAGCTTTGTTGTAGATATGGAGATGTTTGCTTTATTATAATTTTCACTGTTTTGGAAAGAACAATGGATTATGTAATCTGCTGCATGTATAATTATTATAAAATAAAACTATTTTGGTATAGATCTCTCAATTGGATGGTGAGGCGGTGAGATAATTTGTATATAAATTACTTTTAGAAACTCAGAAATGTTAATTAACCTATTTACTTCAGTCATCTTTATAGTTAGTTGAGCTATATTATCAAATATTAAATGTTTATGGGATGTTATATAAATATAAATACTATAATTAAATTGCATAATGTTTACCGGTAAAAAGTAATTTTAAGTACAAAATTTTAGTATCTTACAAACTAAGAGATAATCCTTTCATTCCTTAAAAGAGACCATAGAATTATTCTTTATCCATTCCTGTACCCCACAATTTGTTTTGTTTTGTTTTGTATCTAAATAGCATCTGATTGTAGAGAGGTCGAGACCTTCCTTTTGCTACCTTCCTGATATATCAGCATAGACAAATATGTATGGATGTCTTAAAGACCTCACCATCTTAATTTATAAATTCCTATTGATGACAATTACTATGTTATCAGGATAATCATTTCAACTTTAAAAAGAAAAATCCCATCAGAAAAAAAAAATAGTGAGTTTAATATAAATTAGTTCCAGTTCATCTTTAATAGTCACTCTTTATATTCTCAATGAAATGTTTCCTTAAAAACCAACTTTTCTAGAATGTGTGATAAGAAACTCAATTTGAGCATTGATTGCTTCAGGATATGGAAGCAGTTCAACATTTCATTCATGAATTTTAATCATACCATTTGTGAATAATTTACGGTGGACTGGCCCGGAGCCAGGTTTCTGGGCTCTGATCATGCACTTAGGTGATGATGAGGTTCCCCTTCCATATGGCACATCAAGGAAACAAGGCTACTTTACTCATCTAATCTATTTTGCTAGAATAATCTCAAGTTCGTTATTAGACTTTACCTCTTCATCAGCCTTTCATTACCTATTCTAGCGAGTGTCAAATAAAAAATTCCCTGTGGAATGTTCATTTTATAGGGGTACCAGTGAAGCTTTATACAGTGAATCCTTGACAATTAATCAGGCAATACAGATTTGTATAGAGTACTAGATCTAAAAGAGCTATGAAAAACATGGCAGAAGAATATAAACAAGGAATAGAGAGAGAAAAAGAGAAAGAGATAAAGGGATAAAGAGAGAGAGAGAGAAAGAGAGAGAGAGAAAGAGAGAGGTGTGAATGGCTTTATTTTTATTCTTCCATGGAAAGCTTTTACTAGTATGTTTTTACAGTTTACTCATAGTGAACTCATTTATGAATTCATTCATTCACTAAGTCAATAAATATGTATTGACCGGCCAGTGTGGCTCAGTTGGTTGGGTGCCATTCTAGGTCAGGGCACATGCTCCGATTGTATGTAGGCTCTATCCCTATACACGGTGCACAGGAGACAACTGATCAATGTATTGCTCTCACGTCAATGCTCGTCCCTTGCTCTCCCTCTAAAAATCAATTCAAAATCTTAAAAATAAATATGTTTTGAAAGTGAGGATGTGTCCAGAAATTGTATTGGGTACTACATCAAGTCCCTAAAGGGTTTCCCAAGAAATTTATCTGGGATGTCACTTAATATAGAAGTTTAAAGGCTATACAACTTTAAGAAAGATTAAAAAAGATTAAAGAAGTTGGCTAGAAAACTTGGCACAGAGGTTGAAAGTTCATAGAACCTAAAGAAATGGGTTGAAGAAAGTGAACATTTGTTTATTGCAGAATTTTTTCATGACCATCGATATATTAATATTCATCACAAATCTCCAAAAGGAGTATATTTATGTGAGTTTTTCCAAGCTTATATGATTTAAGAACATTTATGTCTTTTATTTATTACAGACAATATTTTGGACAGCAAATATTTCAAAGTAATATAACTTAAAATTATTGGTATAATAAAAGGTCTGACTAAAAATTTGGTTTACTCCCAATTTTGTGTTAGTAGAGACATGACCAGGATTTGGATTTGAGTAGATCTAGGGTCAAATTTGGGCTGTTGTTATGATAGGTATGTTACATAATTGAGTCATTAAAATCATATATATGTATATATATGTATATATACATATATATATACATATATGATACAAATATTTTAAATAAAATATTTGCATAATAATGCACTAAAGAAAGTGTTTAGAGGGTGGTATTTAAAAATAAATTAAATTAACCAAAGGCAATGCTTTCCATATAATAGAAGTTTAAAAAAATTAATGATGATGAAGAATTTGCATAATAATGCACCACAAAGTGTGTTTAGAGGATGGCATTTAAAAATAAATTAAATTAATCAAGGCAGTGCCTTTCATTTAACAGAATTTTTAAAAATTAATAATGATGAAAAAAACTAAGATGAAACATTCTAGCAATGAAGCACAGTATCCCGTATTCCAGGAATGAATCTTGCGGCCTTAGTGAGCTTTCATGGAGTAGTACTTTTAGCACCTGAAATATGAGCTAATATTTTTGACTATTTTTTTCTGGTTATATTATATATTTAATTTCTACTTTTCTCTTTGACTGATAACCATCTTGTGTCATGGCCAATCTTCTATAATCTTTCGTTGCTTAGCTGCTTCCAAATTTGTCCTTGGTTAGCACCTTCTTCTCCTCCTCTATCTCTCTCTATTCTTAGAATCTTTTTAAAACAGAGAGAAGATCTTCCCTATTATAAGTTTGGAATAACCTCTCATTGTCTCACCCTTTCTCTTGGCATGAATTGTCTACATCGCCACTCAGTCAATTGTTCAAAAAAAACCAAAGCCAGTAATTTGATTAAGTGCTGAAGATTGAATCACATATGGATATGTTTTCAATATAGCAGAGCAATTAATACTAGTAATCTGTCATGAAAACCTCATACCCTTTCATTTTCATGCAGGAAGAGAAATTACTATTCAATAGAAACAGGTCCATATTAAACAGAGAAATAGGGATATATCACTGGTAACCTAAAAGTAACAGACAAAATGAAAGGCAACATGTGATTTCCTGAGATCACAGAATTGCAATGTAGCAGTCCAGGTGCAGGCAGAGACTCAAACTGTGTCCCAATTTCACAGCGAATCCAAGAAGTTTTTATGAAAAAAAAAAAGGAAAACAAATACATAAATAGAAGAAGGAATTTAATAAACTGGGTTACTCTTGTGTTTATAAACTGGGTTTCTCTGTAGCTTTACATGGATGGTTACTGATTCTACCTTCAATAAGAATAACCATAGTCAACAGTTCTTGTGGTCAAAATGCCTGCATCCCGCACAGATTTGAACACGGTTGTTGGAAAGACGATTTTAGTTTGGTCCAATCAAAAGGGACGGTCTAGTTTTAAAGATCCAAAGATTCAAGGAATAAGATGTGAAAGGTAGTCCTTCTGAAAAGGCTGCTCTAGCTCTACTTTTAAATGGCTCCAATTGTGTCAACTTTTCACAATACAAAAGAAGAGAAGCTGCCTTCTGCATTCACTGTTCTGGATATGGGTGGCATTTAACACTAACATCATTACCTTTTTTTTTCAGTGGTTCAACAATTATTTATTGGATACTATTATATACTGAACTCTGAAAACAAGAAATCAATTTTTGAAATAATTTTGGATATTTTAAACTTAAAGCATACTTTTAACATACAGAGGGTTATAACTTCTTTAATGACCTAAATAACTCCCATAATGCTATTTGTTGAATGGAATAATTTCTGTATTATCATAACAATTCAAGTGAAAATTGCATAAGACTGAAAAATCGCACATGAAGAAATACATGTTCTCAATAACCTTTAGCAAGAAACTGTTTTAAAGGCCATTGGTTACAACACTATATATAAATCCCAAAATATGAAAATCAACACTTGCCTAAATATATTCATTATATTCCCACTGGATATAAAGATGGAGAGAGAGAGTGAGCAAGATGAAGAGATAGTGGGAGAAAGAGAAACAAATTTAAGGTAAGAGACCTCAATAGGGAGAGAAAAATTCTTATAACTTGGGAAGGAGCTATTGAAGTCACATGGCCTCATTAATCACCCTCTGCTAAAATCTCACCAAAATCTCAGGCCATTTCTAAAATAGTCTCTTTGTGCTCAAGACATAAACATGACTCTAATGGTCAAACTCTTGGCTTTCTGCTCAGTTCCCTAGAACAGTCAAGAGTCCAGCCATCAAAGGGCCATACAAGTGAACCTATTAAAAAATAACAAACTAGGATCTGTTTAATTATATGGTGTGTTAGTAACTGCCATTGAAAAACAAAATTGAGCATGATAATATCTGAAGAAGTGTTAGATTAAGAAAGGGGAGCTCTGTTAATGAAAAATTATCTCATTAGCAATGAGAAATACCGCAATTTGAAAGCATTTATACATGACCCAAGAAAAACAGATGTGGAAGCTTGGTTTTCTAAACTGTAAGAGCTTGGCAAAACTTTATTTAGACTGGACCAACATTTGGTTCCTTTCCAGGCTTTGAAGCTGAATCAACACAGACAGAATGAAGTGTAAATTTTGAGGGACAATTATCTATAATTTGGATTATTAAGTATCCTTTTCCAAAGTCCACTGTATAATTTGGGCTTAATTTTTTTTTTTTATTTCCTTGTATGATTTTTATCTGGAATGAAAGAAGGTGTTAATAGTACTACAGGGAGACCACTGGAACATTCAAAAGTCAATCACGTTGGTTTGAAAACAAAAGATCCAAAGAAACTTTATGTTGAGAAATGAAGAAACGGATACCTATGAGCACTGCTTTTATTTCCCAAAAAGTAATATGTATTTTAAGGTTGGTATGGTGAAACTGTTTTTTTTTTTTTAACAAAAATTGGGGCATATGGTTGGACAATTTATTCCACGTGAAATATTTATAAGAAAGGGTTCATATCTTATAAAATTAAGCCACAATAGCAAATCACCTTTATTAAAAATGTATATGCTCTCAAACAGAATATAAACTTATTATGTGTAGGGATTCAATTTAGAGTCACCCGATTATAGGACCTGGCAGGTAGGTTTCACACCATTATTTTGATGTTGAATAAAATCATAGGGGAAATAAAAAATTTCCTGGAAAACCCAAATTATTTAGTCAGTTCATATTTAGGCATTCAACTCAGGCTTTAAATATCCCTTTTTATTGCCAAAGTGTTTCTTAAAAGGAGCTTTCCTTCTGAATTGTGTGAAGGATTACAGCAATTATCCATTTCACACAGCTCAAGTCTAAATGCAGCGAGATAATGGACTAAGACACAGCTAAATTGGACCATACACCACTTTACAGTGGTTGTTATGGATCGCATGTGGTACTGCTTGGTTTATGTAGCTACTGCAATCCATATTCTTTTCAAACATACAAGACGAAAGTCATGGAATTTACTGCTACCAGTCCATCAGAATTAGGACTCTTTTTTGGGTTTCCATTAAGATGATCACCCACCATCCCCATACTTCTCTATTTTTCATCCGACTGTTTTACACCAGTGACATTTGAACTTTCAATCCTATTAATTTCTATAACAGGAAAAACTCTCCCCTAATTTAGCTGCAGTAATGATTTTGATGATCTGTATTTTGATCCTCCTTGATCTGGTTTAAAATTGTATATATATATTTCCTATCTAATAAAATAGTAATATGCAAATTGACTGTTCCTCCGCTACACCTAAAAGCAATGCCCACCAGCCACACCCACCAGCCAATCAGAATGATTATTCATATTAACCCAACTAAGATGGCTATGGCCACAGAGAGAACAGGAGAGAGGCTTGGGTTTCTTGGGTTGCCCCTGGCAATGGAGGGAGCCAAGCTTTCTGCACACCCTAGTGGGCCCAGGCCTCCGCTTAAGGCAACAAACTTTTAATGGCTGTGAGAGCAGAAGCCTTGGCTCTGCTACAGGCTACAAAGTTTCAATTGTAGAAGATAAATAAATCCCAGATACCCAAAGCCAACTCTTGGGTTGCCCGGGATGTGTGGCCAGCCTGCAAACAACCACAAGTCCCTCCCCCAGGCTAACCCACACCCCAAGGCAACACCCCTCCTTGTCCAGGACACACTTCAGGGCAAACCAACTGGCCCCCACCCATGCACCAGGCCTCTATCCTATCTAATAAAAAAGTAATATGCAGATTGACCATCACTCCAAACACAAGATGGCTGCCCCCATGTGGTCAAAAGATCCTGCCCCCATGTGGACACAAGATGGCCACCACAGATAGCTGGCAGGGGAGGGCAGTTGGCAGGGACCAGGCCTGCAAGGGAGGGAAGTTGGGGGTGATCAAGTCTGCAGGAGAGGGCAGTTAGGGGCAAACAGGCTGTGGATCAGTCAGGCATCAATTAGGCTGGCAGGGGAGTGGTTAGGGGATGATCAGGATGGCAGGCAGAAGCAGTTAGGGGCAATCAGGAAGGCAAACAGGTGAATAGTTGGGAACAGCAGTTCTGAATTGTGAGAGGAATGTCCAACTGCCCGTTTAGACATGATCCTACCTGGATGGAGCCTAAACAGGTAGTCAGACATCCTTTAAGGGGTCCCAGATTGGAGAAGAAGCAGGCTGGGCTGAAGGACATCCCCCACCCTGACCATGAATTTTGTGCACTGGACCTCTAGTGTATGTGTGTGTGTATGTATGTGTGTGTGTATATATATATATGTGTGTGTGTGTGTGTGTGTGTGTGTGTGTGTGTGTAGCTTTACCACTCTATATTGTTTCTCCTTTGGTTTTCAATGCCTTAAAAAATAATTCAAATTGAAAAAAAAGACTTTAAATTTAATGCCTCTTTTCAAGACAAAGGATAGTTTAATATCAAATATACTGGTGGGGTGAGCTTGAAAAACACTTGAAATTTAAATACAAATTCACACAGAATATATTCATAAATATATCATTTCATATTGTTTTAAGAAAACATCATTAAAATGTAATCAGTAAATGTTCTCCTTACCTTTGTTTTAAACAACCAAAAAATGTAGTACAAACATTTACATTTTTCATGTTACATATATATGAATATAAATACATATATAAATAAAGGAGCATAGAAAATAGTAAAAAAACAAACTGCTAATGCCTCTCTAGGAAAAACATTGGTACTTAAAACATATGCACCTGAAGATATTCAGCTATGAAATTTAATGCCTGTTTTAAGGTTTTTCATTAAGATGATCACTTCCATCTATTTGTTTGCTGCCTGATTCAGTTAGCATACCTTTTCATATGAATTCGGAAAATGTAGAGGGTTTTACAAGCTACGGAAGTAACCGACTTCCAGCGAGAGAACGCATGCTCATATGTCTCAGTTCATGGACATATTTTGATAGCTAACAATCAATTAACATAATGCATTGGCTTCTGGGATTACTGTTGACCTTTTACCAAAGGATTCCTGTCACAACACATTCTAACACTCATTCATTGCAGTGTTGTAGTTTGGAGGGCCAACTGGTTCTAGCAGGGAGCTGAACCAGCTTTAAACATGGATACTTGTGAACTCCATGAAGCATAGCGAAAACAAGTTAAAGCATCAGGTTCATAGGAGAGCTTGGTAGTCTGATAATTCCTCTTTCCATCCCACCACCGTCTGCAAAATGAACACATCCTATGCCCGGAACCTGTGAATATGTTACCTTACGTGGCAAAGGGACTCCAGGCATGAAGGATCTTGAGATAGGAGATTACCCTGGTAGACTCAATGACAGGTTCAGTGTAATTGCCAAGGTTTTTATGAGATAAATTCAGGAGGATCAGAGTAGAAGTAGGATATGTGACAAAAGAAGAAAAGCAAGAGGTTGGAGTATGTGGAGAAAGAGACACAAGCTACAACATCTGTACCGCCTCTACCAGGTATGTAAAGCAATGAATACATTCTCCTCAAGAATCTTTAGAGCAGTGGTTCTCAACCTTTCTAATGCTGTGACCCTTTAATAAAGTTTTCATGTTATGGGGACCCCAACCATAAAATTATTTTCATTGCTATTTTATAATTGTAATTTTGCTATTATATTTTGAATCATAATGTAAATATCTGTGTTTTCTGATGGCCTTAGACAACCCTGCTAAAGGTTCTCAACCTGTGGGCATTAGAAAGATTGAGAACCACTGCTTTAGAGGGAACTAGAACAGCCATTGTTCTTGAGACTAATCTTAAATTTCTGGCCTGCAGAACTATAAGACAATAAATGTATTTTGTTTATTGCCACTATACATATGGTAATCCTAATGCAGAGATGAAATATTTTTTTGGGAATTGGGGGAGAAGATGTCTGTAGTCATATTCTCTTTTCCTTTTTTAGAGGAAATTTAGAAAAATAGGATGGTATATATTACATATTTTCACAATGTCCACATTCACACTGTTGTGGAGGAAAAAAAAATATTTTTAATGTCATTTGACATTCTTCCAAAATCTCATTTTTTGTTACTTCTGAAGGATTAACATAATCTACTTGTAGACCAGAACTACTAAAAATTTTGTCATATTGATGTCTTCTGTTTGAGGTCACAGGTCATCATAAAATCTGTTTTGCTTAATATTTAGGATATGCATTTGAAACGTCATTAGATAAACCTCTAAGGTTGAACTTTGATTACCAATGTCAAGTGGAAAAACTTAGGAAACGAAATTCAATTTTGTCTGGGAGTCAGGAAGTGTGGGTTCTAGCTGCAATTAGTGTGTGAGTAAATCAACAAATCTTGTCATTTTCTAGTATTTCAATATTTTAATAAAACGATGTGAATTGATTATCACTAAGGCATCTGTCATCTCTAAAGGATATTGTGACATAAAGTGACAGTGAGCATTTTTGGTTTTAATCCCTGGAGCAGTCATGACATGGGGTTCAAAGAACAAAGCAAGTAGGGTCTGTGAGAATCCCAGAAGGATCTATGCCAAAGAACTGAACCCTAGGATTTTCCTTCAGGAGGGTTCAGTGTCCCAAGAGTTAAAAAGCATCAGCTGTGAGGGGAAAAAACCCTGACATCAGCTGAAATTATGAGAGTAGGGGTGGCGGAGCATGGGAAGGAAGCCTTGGAGGAAGTGTATTATTATTAAATTGAGCCTTTGTTTGAGCAGGTGTAGATCAAGCTCACCAGGATAATATTTACAAATAAATTTGAAAGCGCTAAACCTATTATTATGTGAAATACAACTTACTTAAATAGGTTTATCTCATTTTTCCTGTTTAGTCACTTTATTATTTTTGGGGTGCAAAACTGCCAGGATTTATTTTCTAGGTAAGCCAGAATTTCCAGCTACTTTGTAGCTATCTTATAGAAATTTTTTCAAAACTTCAAATGTTTCTGGTATGTTTTTCTGTAAAGAACAAAAGCACAGAAAATTTAAAAACACAAGACATTTTCATTTAAAATGTCAAAATAAAAAAAAAAAACATGGATTACATCTGTTTTTAGTTGAGGCAATGGGAATATTTTAACTGCATTTCAGATTGCTTTTGTGAGTAGGTGGAAGGACAGGACAGCTTGGCAATCAAAATTGCCCTCCCTCTCACTCCAGAGAAAAACTACACTTTTCCCACACTCCTGCATAATGAATGGGAGGGCAAGGAGGAACTTGAAATTAGTAGCATATGTATCCATATTGCATAATATTGCCAAATCCTTTTAAGTGAGACAGCCTCAGTTTGAGTCTCAATATAATTTCTTATTATTATAGCCACAGACAACTTTATGAAGTCTCCCTGGGGATTGATAAATCCAACCTTCCACATAGGCTGTGTGAGGCTTCAATTCACACAGGCACTTTTCATCACATGGCCATAAAATCCTCCAATGAGAGCTATCATCATTTTATTAGCATTATCATCTGTTAATCTTCACTAAATCACACTAATCATTTAGTGATGACGATATAGTAAGCAAAGATATAACTAAAACAAAAACAAAAGCATTGGAGTTTGGAACCAAAGACACCAATCTGACAGTGAAGGACTTATAATAGAAATAAGCATCTTAGAAGCTAATTTTCACATGTGACATGTATACACAAGTTTTTAAATACAAAATATTTACCATTAAGAAATTCAGATTGTAAGCAATGCCTACAAGTTTCAGATATGTTATTTACGAAGAGTGTGCATCTGAATATTATTAAATGTCAAACTAGGAAATTGACTTAATTTACCACCAAGACGTTAAATGGCATTACTGCCTTACTTTGATGCCTGTTTCACTAAAGCTAAATCACTTAATCCCCTCCTGGCCTCCATCTGTGAATGAAACACACTCACGTGCCCTCGCCCTCCCCCAATTTGGTCAATTCTATAAAAAGTCAGTCAACAGCGTGTATGGACAGCTGGGCATTAAGACAATTTCTCTGACTCTATACGCTTTCTAGGAACTGATTGCTTCAATTATTTCTGATGAACAGATAATTTCTTATGAATAAATTATTTCTATTCATAAGGAATTTCCTTTGTGGACTAGGCTTGAACAATGAGACCGTCCTTGACTTAATTTCCTTCTTAGAACTGCCTTGTTTTGATAGAGCTCCTGAGTCCAGAAATTATCTTTTCATATCCTTCAGTGTGTGTCCATAAACTTCCCTGCTGATGTCCCTTAGCCCAGTTTTAAAAAAATTGCAGAAAATCTCTCCGATGATAATCATTTGACTTTCCTTCCTGAGTTCATTCCTCTTGCTTACTGAAAATAATGATCCAGAAAAGACCATTCTCTCATTCTAAAGCCCTGCTCACTGAGGTCTATGCATTGTAAGCACCAGCAGAGACCAATCCTATCCTGGCAGTTTACTCAGATATAGATGAAAAAATAAGCTCTCCACTCCCTCTCAGCCTCAAATGAAGCAACATATTGTTTGCTGAAACAAAGTGATGCAAGGAGAAACAGAAACTCAAACTCAGTGTGTTTGAGTGACCAACAGCCAAGCTATGGCCATCGGTGACGTGGCAGATGAGGTAACCCTGTGTACCCCAGAAGGTACACTAGGGGAAGACCTTCAAGGCTGGTGACACTGAACATGACGCCAAGAGGCAAACTGTCTCCAAGAGCATGGGGCAGATGCAGTCATGAGACAGGTGGGGCATCTGTAGGAGTGTCTTTAGGAGGAAGACGAGTCGAGGTTTACGTAGAGTCACTGTCGGCACCTGGTGTGGGACCTTAGTCAGTGAGTGAGCTCAGAGTGTCACTGCTCTGAGTGACAAGTTCCTCATCTGTAAGAGTGAGGATAGAAACTTACCTCACTAAGGGGGAGGTTTAAAAACAAAAGAGTTGCTGAAACCAGTTTGGCTCAGTGGGTAGAGCATCGGCCTGTGGACTGAAAGGTCCCAGGTTCGATTCCGATCAAGGGCATGTATCTTGGTTGCATGCACACCCCCATTAGGGGGCGTGCAGGAGGTGGCTGATCGATGTCTCTCTCATCAATGTTTCTAACTCTCTATCCCTCTCGCTTCCTCTCTGTAAAAAAATCAATAAAATATAAACAATAAAAAATAAAAACAAAAGAGTTCATGTCATGGACTTTCTCAAGATTTAATTGTACACAATGTTAGTGATCATGATAATAACAACAATAACTGCTAATACTAATAGTATAATTCTTGCATTATTTTCAGGCTAAAATCCCTTTCTCACCAGCACAGTCTCTCTCCTTCCATATTTCCTTCCACATAACACCCTCTGGACATAGATTGTCAATAGATGAATGTTTAATCTCTAAGGCTTCCTTTGAACTCCAGTTGGACCAATTCCTTCTACCCAAGTGTTAAGGGGCACTATTTTCCCAGGACTCCTATCCCGTAGTAAGGGCCTCGCCATTCCTCAATTTCCTTTAGCGATTTCTCCAAGCAGGGCAAGTGACCGGTTGCTACAGAAGCCTTAAGCTTCCAATTGTTTCCTGTAGAAAGGAAGTTGGTGCTTGACACCCAGAAAACCAAGCTGTCAGTAGAAAATGCCCGAAGTGAATGTGTGCTGGACATAAACAGTTTAAAGCAAACAGTGCTGCTAAAGTTGTAATAATAGTCCGCAGAAGAAATATGTATAAACATGCATTATTTAGTTTGACATTTAGTCTTTTCGCAAAGTGATTCAGTGTTTCAGAGCCTTAAAATATGGTGTAATTTATTTAATATTTATATAGCAATTTACATTTGTTAATATCTTCTAAGACATTTATTACCTTGTGATTCATGCTTGCCCGGTGTACAACCTCCTTCTTACATATTAAGGGAGAACTTTTAAACTGATTACTTTTTTTATCCTCAATATGTTGTCATGTCATAAATTACAGTCAGATTAAATACTCAATAGTTCTGTAACTTGTTAAACTCTAATATAAGCTAACTGCAGCCTGAAGGACATAGGCCAGCGTTCATAGGACTGGCATCCATCTTTATGTGCTCTAGGAATGCCCCGTTCCAATGACAAAATTTAATCCTATCACTGAGACTTCCAATCTGGATAAATAGGGTTTCAAAAAATGTTAGTGAATTCAATAAATTCAAAATATCAGATCACCTTGCAGTGTTTGAAGCAGAATTGCTGGTGACTCTGAATTATTGGGTTTCCTTCTAAGACAAGCATATCAAACTCATGGCCCACTGGCCGCATGAGCCCACAACAAATGTTTTTGTGGCTCATCCAATGTAATGGTATGTAAGAAATGTTTTAATAAAAATTTCATAACTTAATTTGTACAACATGTTGTTATACATAATCTGTCTATATAAAATCCTAATACAGCGGTACCTTGAGATACGAGTTTAATTCGTTCAGTAACCTTGAGGCGTGGGAAACTATGAGATGCTCCAGTCTCAGTAAATTGGTGGGTCATGTGCAGCCGGCCAATCCGAATGATTACTCCTATCTCAAATGTTGCTTGTATTCAAAGCAAAAATCGCTGGCTCGACGGCTCGTATCTCAAAAATCTCGTATGTTAGGGCACTCGCATTTCGAGGTACCACTGTATACAAATTGACCAAACAGTGGAATGACCAGTGGAACGACCAGTTGCTACGATGACCACTGACAACCATGTGCAGATGCTCATTGCGGGTGCTGCCCCCAGTCCACAAGCCCCAGGCCAGCTAAGGCGGTTATGAGCCAGGCCCCCTCCCCCAATTGCCCAACAGATCATCCTACAGATTGGCCCTGATTGCAGGCCAGGCCTAGGGACCCTCCCTGTGCATGAATTTTATGCACCAAGCCTCTAATTATTAATAACAAACTACAATGTTCACTGATGACTGATTTCTATAATCCTGTTGCATTCATTTCCCTTATGCAGCATAAGCACAGGTGCACCATTTCTCTCCACTAATACTAGCAGTGAATATTTTAGCAGCTGATTGCCAGGTTATTAGTCTTGTACTGACTTGTATGGTGTGCACAACAGGAAATATTTCACTTTCAGAAAACAAGAAAAATAGGTTTATTTGTGTTATGCTTACTAATTTGTGCAGTTTTTCAGTGTCTGGTAAGTTAATGTTCAAGAAAAAAATATTAATCTTTATTAAAATGTTCTATTATTTTATGTTAACGATGACTCATTTATTTCAGCACTTTGTATTCAGCATGTCTCTATTGAAATAAACCTGTTTCTATGAAAATTTAAGCTTTTGTGTTTTTTTTTGTAGCCCACAGAAACTTAAACCTTGTTTATTTGGCACATGTTAGCTTTTTAGTTTGACATGCTTGTTCTAAGATTTTGAATATAACTTCATTTTATTTAACTTGATTTTATATTCATAGAGACAATAGTGTGGTGAAGGCCTAGGGCAAGGGGTGGGTGCTGGCTAGAAGGGGTCAGTGGGGAAAAAAGGGGGACATTTGTAATACTCTCAACAATAAAGATAAATTTTAAAAAAATACATTGTTCAAAGCAATATACAGTGAGCAATTACAGGGCAACTGTATATAAGGGTCATCTTTCCTATATCCTTTTTTCTATCAACGGTGTAATGAAGATATTAGATTAACTGAGTTTTGAAGAAAGAAGGCACGTATAAATGACACAAGAGTGCCCCTGATCTGACAATTGATCTGAAGATGTCTCTAGAACTATGCAGTCAATCTACCCTCTGTCTTATCTTTGATAAGAAATTACAGAGCAAGACAAAAATGCATAGGGTTGGATAATTGTAATGTAGTGTATTTTTGGTTGTTTACCCTAACACAGAGTTTTAAGGTAAAAACATCTTTAGGAACCACTGATATTTAAAGTTCTGTTGATTAATATAAACACATATTTATCACTTCTCAGTAAGAACAACTTGCACTTATAAGATTTTATTTTTTAAAAGTCTTTTTAACTTTATTGTTAAAAAGAAAATACTACAAATACTTTCATACTACCTCATTGACTAATTGATACAAATACTCTCTTCCCCAGAGAGTATAAGAGAGAGCAAAGCAGTGTTGGCATCCATCAAAAACTCGCACTGAAATATCAACTCTGCCACTTTCAAGCTGCAACGATGCTGAACTTCAATTTTGGTTTCTATGAAGATGGGGCTCTTATTGAGTTATTATGAGAAGTCATTTAAGTAAATGAAGCAACTGGTAGGGAGCATGACTATGCAACTTGCCTAAGGTTGACCAACCGGGAAAAGATGCTACATATATTTAAATTTCTGCCTTTGACACCAAGGTAAGTGCCTTTTGAACTATATCTCTGTGGTGCTGGAAATAGCATTTGGTAAACTATTATGTAGTCAACCTTAATTTCTATACAGAATCTTCAGCCCTGCTTCTCTTACACACAGGCATTTATAATCTCATGCATTGAAATCTCCTGCCATGGTATATTAACGCTCTCCTCTGAATATAAGACGGAAAGGGAAGTAGCTCTCCAGGCTACAAGTATATGACACGAGCCCGTTCTTAAGGGAGAAGCAGATCTTTCTGTCATGTAGTGGTTTTAAATTGGCCACAGATTGTTGGATACTTCTCCCTTCTAAGGATGGAGCCTGATGCTTCTCACCCTGAGCAAGATCTAGAATTAATGACTTACTTTTAATGAATAGAATATGATAGATGAGATTGTTTGTAAGATTTCAGAGACTGGATCAGAAAAAAATTATCTTTTCCTGTTCTGTTTCTTAGATCACTTAGTCTGAGGGAAGGATCCTCAAAGGGCCTTAAGGAAAACTCCAGGTGGCAAAGAAGCAGCCATAGCTGGCAAGGAACTGAGTCTTCCTGCCTTAATGTAAGATATAACAAAACATTATGCTGTAATCCTTTTGGAAACATACTAGTAGTATAAAACCAATCTCTGTACACAAACCTATGATTTTCAAGTCAAATTAGGGGAAATAATCATCCAAGAAAGACATAAGGTGCTAGTATGTGTATCTTGTCATGCTCATTTGCATATCAGATGGTAGTTCGAGAGGAAGTATTGTAGGACTTTTAAAAATATAAGATGGGAGAACACAGGCAATGACAAATTTGTAAAGATTCTTCTACTATCCCAAGGGAATTATGGCCCCAGTTCAGATAACTGAACTGAACTAAGACTCATCAAACCACACACCAGATTCAGATCATAAAACACGACACCAAAAACTCCCATCGCAACTTAGTGGAAAATAGGGGGATGCCTACACCAACCCCAAGGGCTAGGGGAGAGAATTGCAGCTTGCGTCCACAGTCTCTACAAGCAAACGCAGTCAGAGGGGAAGTTTGTGCTGCCCAAAGCAGGCAGCCAGCATGCACCTACACAACCTCAGATCAGCCTACCTGCTGTGCGCCTTCCCAAACTGAAATTTAATTCCTTAAACTTAGATTTCCAGCCCCATGTATGGAATCATCAGGACACTTCCCTCTATAATTAGCTTCACCATTTTAACATTTTATCTGAGTGCACAATGTATTTCCAAGAGGAAGAAGCTATGGAATAAAATAGCTGCTTAATAATAGTTATTAGTATTAGTATTATTAATGATACAAAGCATTTTTATTATAATAATAGAACTTTAGCACCTTTTGTTCTCAGCACATTTTACTATTCTCAGGTCTATTCACCTGTCACTGTCACTGTCACACCTACTTTGTCACATATTTTGGGCATACTCTTAGCACTGATAGGACTTACTAAAGCAGTATATTTATATATATATATACATATATATACATATATATATATATATATATATATATATATATATATTCCTCCCTAGAGATGAAATGCTAATTGGTGTATTGTACTTTGGTGAAAGACATTGTCCTCTTTGATCTCCAGTGTAATTAGATTTATTTGGAACATCAAAGCATTCCATAAAAAATGAATAAGTGATTTGAACAGCAAACATAAGCATCAAATTATTGTGCCTCCTAAGGGAAGGGTGGGGTGGAGATGAAGAAGTATCACATTTTTGGAAAAAAGATGATGATCTTTCTAAGTAAAAAAGAAATCAGTATTTCTGGGGCTAACATATTTTGGAGTGGGCAATTTTAATTATTGATTCCTGGTGAATTATAAAGATCTGGGCTCTTATCAAGACTATATATATATATATATATAGTCCTATACAATAAAAGGGTTTATGCAAATTGACCCTAATGGCAGAATGGCCACTGGAATAGTCAGTATGAGGTGCACTGACTATCTCTCGTTCTCTTCCCCCAGCCTTCAGGAACTGATCACTCAATGGCAAAGGGGAACCGGGGCCAGTGAATGAAATTCATGCAGGGGTGGGGGCCTCAGCCCAGCCTGCACCCTCTCCAATCTGGGGCCCCTTGAGAATTGTCTGAATGCCCATTTAGACCCAATTCCCGGTGGTGGGATCGGGCCTAAATGGGCAGTCAGACATCCCTCTCACAATCCAGGACTGTTGCCTCCCAGCAACTCACTTGCCTGCCTGCATAATTGGCCCTAACCACTTCTGCCTGCCAGCCTGATGACCCCCTATCAACTCCCCTGCCAGCCTGATTGACACCTAACAGCCAAGATAATTGCCCCTAACTGCCCTTCCCTGCAGGGCTGGTCCCCCTCAATTGCCCTCCCCTGCAAGCTTGGTCAGCCCCAATTGCCCTTCCCTGCAGGCCTATTTACCCCTAACTTTCCTCCCTTGTCAGCTGATAACCCCTAACTGTCCCCCCTTAAAGGTCTGATTGTCCCCAACTGCCCTTCCCTGCTGGCCCAGTCACCCCTAGCTGCCCTCCCTTGCCAGACTGGTCCCCCCCACTCCCGTTCCCTGCAGGCCTGGACCACTCTCAACTGCCCTCCCCTGCAGGCCTGGTCCTCCCCAACTGCCCTTCCCTGCTGGCCATCTTGTGGCAGCCATTGTGTGTCCACATGGGGGCAGCCATCTTTTGTGTTGGAGTGATGGTCAATTTGCGTATTGCCTCATATATATATAAAGTCTGAGTTTCCATTTGCCTGGTCATTGCTGCAACACTAATATTAATGGAATAACTGTAATAATACCTATTATTTTTCCTTCTAAAGAAGAAAAAGAGAAGCCCAGAATATCTCAGATGGGTCACACTTTAATAATATCAGTTACAACATTATAGAGAAATTATGAGCAATTTCTTCAATGGGGACAATCAAACCAAAGTCAAAGGTCAAGATCAGAGAGCAGACTTAAAATAAAAATTGCAAGACTGCTTTTCATATAGTCTATAGATCTAACTATAACCAAAGAAGGAAATTCCTTTTTTTTTAATTAAATATTTATTATTCAGATTATTACATTTGTTTCTCTTTTTTCCCCACCATAGCACCCCTCCACCCAGCTCCCATCCCTTCCTCTGCCCTTTGCTCCCTCCCATTGATCTCATCCATAGGTGTATGATTTTTATATCACCAAATAATCTAGTTTAGTCAAAGAGAAGAATAAATTTTAGATCAAGTTTCCTAAACTAGTAAAGAATATATGCATTTTTCTAACCTTGCCTCTTGCTTTTTCTTCCTGGAGACTTGCCATGATGGACAGAAATTATTGAGGCTAAGACCCTTAGATAATAAACTCAATAACAAACAATTCCATTTCAATGGATTTCCTCTGAGAATGCTTAACAGTACATTCTTATCTCTTGTAGTCATAGTTCCACCCTCTATAACTCTTCATGTTCATTTGATTCAATGAATAGTAAATAGAAATTATAACTGAAAATGCCATGCTATATATATGCATATACTTCTATATATGTAATACAAATACTCATGTATACTGTGTGCGCACACACACACACGCACACACACACTCAAACATACAGACAATGTTAAGTAAATCTTTTCCTGGGAGAGCCTAATAAAATTGCTAATTTCTTCTCTTTTTATTTTATTTTATTTTCCTTTTTTTATTTCTTCCCTTTTTAAATGGTTAAGAATATTTCCAATTGTTGACAGAGGCAGAGGACTAGTGAGGGGCACTGCTCCATCACATTGGGCATGTGTGAATTATAATGGACATATCTTCAATAACTGTTCATGGTTCCAGAAGAGGACTTAGACAGGTTTTGACGTGGCTGTACACCACACATTAGACAATGGAAGTTATGCTTTACTGCTGCCTTGAGGTAGCAAATGATTCTTTAAAACACGCATTCAGTGTCTTGCATTTTTAAGGTAAGTTTGGAATTTGAAGAATATAGAAGAAACTGACTAGTAAAATATTGAAGGTTTTGCCTCCCTTCCTTCCTTCCTTCCTTCCTTCCTTCCTTCCTTCCTTCCTTCCTTCCTTCCTTCCTTCCTCTCTCTTCCTCCCCCTCCTTCTCCTCTTCCTCCTCCTCATCCTCATCCTTCTCCTTCTTCTTCTATCTTAGCAAGGAAAATGCTTTACTGTTGGTAAAATATTCTTGAGTTCTTGGAATTGACCAGGCTGATTTCTGATTTCTTTAGCATTTTCTCTTTCATGCATTGATCCTAGTATTTTATCACTGAATCTAGTTGACTTTACCTGCAAAGTACAACTCTAACCCTTCCACTTCTCATGATAACTACTTCCCACCTCCTATTTCAAGTCACCATTCTTTCTCAAATGAGAACTATGAGAGAATGTGGGTGCCCTCTTCTTTGTGTCCTTACCTGCAAATACCCATTGCCCACACAATAGCAAGAATATGCTTTTGGAATGTTAATTGTGATCATGTCCTTTTTCTTCTTTAATCCTGTCACTGATTTTAATATGACTGAAAATGTCCTCCCTGTTCAAACTTTTGGTCTCCTTATTCTCTTATCCTATTTCACTCACTCTGGACTTTCTATTTTTTTGAATAAGAAACATCTTTCTCTATCATGTGATCTGGTCCTTGCTCCTCTCTCCTTGGAATTTTCTTCCTGGGACCTTCTGTATCCTTCCCAATTATTTATATCTCACTCAGAAAGACCCTCCATGGCCTTCCCCCAAATTTGTAATTTTTACTCCCTTTCAAATATACTTTATTCCATTAGTCTACTTAATTGACTTCATGGGTCTTTTTATTATCTGGAGCAAAGATAGCTTTTATTTACAATTTATGGTCTGTTTTCAACACTAGAATGTAAACACCATAAGTGTGAGAACTCAATGAATTGAGGTGGGGAGGGACCAAGTGGTGGTCAATGCACCTTATGGCAACTGGTCAAGTAGTCATTCTGGTCACTATGCTTATGGTCCCTGGCCTTTCATTATATAGGATGTGACAAATAAGATGTGGCAACAAACATTATTATACATGAAAGTCTGTTAGATTTAAAAAAGTTAAAACATAAAATCATGTTCAGTATTATTTTGATTATATAAAAGGTATTTTCACATATATAGGTTTTTAAGAGATATAGGAATAAAGAAAATCTTATTGGATTATTATATTATAGATGGTTATGTTTTTTATTTCTGGAATTCTTTTTAGTTTATGTGATATGCCATCTCTCTAAGAAGCTACCTAAAAGAAAAAGGATAATGGGAAGAAGAAGAAACTGTGATGAGCTGGTTAAGTATGAAGATCAACACATAACAAACCGGCTTTCACAGTAAATGATTCTAGGCTTGGTCCCATACCCTTCCTTCCATGCTTTACGTTTTGCCACACTAAGGCTCAACAGAAGTGACCAATTTTGAAACTGGCCAATGGCTAACTTTCCCCTTAACCTTGTTAACTTACAGAGAAACCACATCTATGAGGCACATATTTTTGCTAAATTCTTCACTAGTCTGCATTAACAACTTTAGAGTTCTGTTTTGAATTACTTTATTTTGTTTAAAAAATTGAATATGTCCCTAAAATGATCCCAGTTTGAACATCAGAGTTTCTACATTTCTTTAATTTGGGAAGGATTGCCAGAATTCAAATTGAGTCTTTAGAGTTAGCAAATGAACTCACACTGTGTATTTTGGAACTTTTGTTATTTTCTGTCTCTGTTACTTTCAGAGAAAGTTCAATATAATCACGTACTCAGAGGTAGTTCACAAGGGTTTAGGTTATTGCTCAGATCTCCGGGGATGTTTGAGGAAGAAAACTAGCCCCAGCTACATATTCCTCCAGACATTTTTTCTTATATATGTACCAGGTTTAGAATTAAATATTTCTTAAATAAAAAAAAATGTTTTAGTAACCCAGTACCTTTGATATTTTGTAATCGATAATATAAGGAGAAAAAAAATACAGGTTTTGTCAGATTCAAATGAACCTAATGAGGAAAATAGTGATATGATAAATAATGTATCTAAGTATGAGGTAGTCAGATGTAATGTGGGTTAAACACTGTATTCATGATAAAAGCACATCTTTAGTGTGTCACATAGTATTTCATATATATATTTTATGTTGCTTTTCTACTAATGTGCTTAGATTTTTTTTCTAAGTGTCTGCATTTGGTTTATAAAAAAACTCAATATAAAGTTTTATAAACATTTTCAGCTAATTAGAATTTTTTTCTCGTTTTAGATACAGGTAAGGGCAATTTAAGAATCATTGTGTAGAATGATTAAAACATACACTGAATTCAAGTAAAACAAATATATTAATTAGATGTTGAATAATCATCTTCAATGTGAGCTTATGAATATTCAATCAGGGCAAGTTGTGCTGTGAGCTCTGGTTGTTCTACTCTTATGATTCCATAATTTGATGCAATGATGTTCTTTCAACTTTGTACTGATTAATACATGAATTATACAATTTCAACTATCATAGATGGAAATATCAGAAAAAAACACCTATATTGGCTGGTGTAAGTGAAAAGATGAACATAATAAATTAATTTTATACAAATGAACATAAATGTAAAAGCCAATATTTATTAAGTACTATTATGTCTGAGGCATAGCACTGTGAGCATTCATATGAGTTATTTCATGTAATTATCATCAAAACTTTATGAATTATTACTATTATCCATGTTTTATAGATTTGGAAATTAAAGTTACAAAAGATCAAGCAATTTGTTTGGAGTCACTGATCTAGGTTTTTAATGCAGTTATGACTTTATAATTTCCAATCATATTTTTTATACTAGAGGCCCGGTGCACAAAATTTGTGCATGGGGGAAGGTGTCCTTCAGTCCAGCCTGCTCCCTCTCTAATCTGGGATCCCTTGAGGGATGTCTGACTGCATGTTTAGTCCCAAACCAGGTAGGATTGCACCTAAACGAGCAGTTAGACATCCCTCTCACAATCCAGGACTGCTGGCTGCCAACTGCTCACCTGTCTGCCTTCCTAATTGCCTCTAACCACTTCTGTGTGCCAGCCTGATCACCCCCTAACCACTCCCCTGCCATCCTGATGGATGCCTAGCTGCTTCCCTGCCAACCAGTTTGCTCCTAATTGCCCTCCACTGTGGTTCTGGTAACCCCTAACTGCCCTCCCCTGGAGGCTTGCTCACCCCCAACTGCCCTCCCTTGCAGGCTTGGTCCTTCCCAACTGCCCTTCCCTGCTGGTCATGTTGTAGTGGCCATCTTGTGTCCACATGGAGGCAGGATCTTTTGACCATATGGGGGCAGTCATCTTGTGTGTTGGAGTGATGGTCAATCTGCATATTACTTTCTTATTAGATAGGATAGAGACCTGGTGCATATGGTGGGGGTGAGCTGGCTTACCCTGAAGGGTGTCCTGGATCAGGGTGGGTGTTCCCTTGGGTAGTGGAGTGACCTGGGTGAAGGGCCTGTGGTGGTTTGCAGGCAGGCCATGCCCCCAGTGACTCAAGCTGAGGCCCTGGTATCTGGGATTTATTTATTGTCTACAATTGAAACTTTGTAGCCTGGAGCGGAGCCAAGCTGTCTGCTCACTCTGCAGCAGCAGGCATTGAAGCTTTGTTGCCTTAAACGAAGGCCTGGAGGGCCAGGGTGCAGAATCCTTGGCCTCCTCCATTGCCAGGGATAACCCAAGCCTCCCGCCTGCTGTAGCCATCTTGGTTGGGTTAATTTGCATACTTGCTCTAATTCTTTGTAAGTTTTTTTTTTTTTTGATTCTTTGTAAATTTTTTTAAATATATTTTATTGACTTTTTACAGAAAGGAAGGGAGAGAGATAGAGAGATAGAAACATCGATAAGAGAGAAGCATCGACCAGCTGCCTCCCACACACACCCCACTGGGGATCTGCCCACAACAAAGGTATGTGCCCTTGACTGGAATTGAACCCAGGACCCCTCAGTGCACAGGCCAATGCTCTATCCACTGAACCAAACCAGTTTCTGCTGCATACTCTCTCTGATTGGCTGGTGGACATGGTTTGTGGGTGTAGTGAAGGTATGGTTAATTTGCATATTATTTTTATTAGATAGGACTAGAGGCCTAGCACACGAAATAGTGCACAGATAGAGTCCCTAGGCTTAGATTGTGATCAGAGCCACCTTCTGCCCACTCATCAGTTCCTAGTCCCACCACAGCATCATGCCCCTCCCGGTTCCCCTTGCCAGTCCCCTGTCACACCGTGCTGCTACCACCCTGGTTCCCTGTTTGCCATCTGGCGATCAAAGCCTGCAGACCGAGGAGGGGAAGGGACCAAGAGGTGATCAATGCATCTGTTCAAGTGGTTGTTCTTGTTTTGCATCATTATGGGCTTTTATTATATAGGACTAGAGGCCTGTCCCTCGAATTCATGCATGGCTGAAATCCCTCTGGGTGGCCTGTGCAAATCGGGCTGAAACCCATAGTCCAATGCTGCCTGCAGCTCCTACCTGATGCTCCCACTCATCCTGTCCCCACTGTGCCTACCACAGGCTCCTACAAGGACAGTGCTGAATCTGGAAGGTTGAATTGCAAAAGATGTCCCCCATTTAACAGACCATTAGAATATAGTGCCCCTCGCTGAGACTGGTTTGGCTCAGTGGATAGAGCATCGCCTGCAGACCGAAAGGTCCCAGGTTCGATTCCGGTCAGGGGCATGTACCTTGCTTGCAGGCACAACTCCAGTAGGGGGCGTGCAGGAAGCTGCTGATCGATGTCTGTCTCTGATCAATGTTTCTGACCTTCTATCCCTCTCTTGGCCCATCCTCTGTGCCCTTTCCCAACCCCTCCAGCCATGAGCACCAATCCCCAGACCCGGTCTGCCAGCAGCCCTGCTCCTGCTGCTGCTACTCTCCCACATTGACAGCGCCAGCCCCATTTGCACCCGCTAATGACATGGAACCATTGGGGCCAGAACCAGCAGCAGGTACACTCAGTGGCTGCTGCCCTGTTTATCCCTTCAGGAGCAGGGGGAAGTGGAGAAGCCCTCAGGGGTGATTGGGGTCAGTGCTGGGTGCTGGCAGTGGGTGTGAGTGGCAGTTCCAGTGCCGGCAACAGGTGTAAGTGGGGCAGCACTGGCAGCAGTGGTGAGTGCTAGGTGGGACTGAGGCATGCAGGAGCAAAGGATTTTCAGTTACCACCAGAGATTTGCCCCAATGACATTGAATAGTGCCCCATCTTGATCTGGTGCCCCCTCACCTGCTCCACTATCCCATCATGGTCAATGCCTACTATGTTCTGCACACACCCCCTGGTGGTTAGCACAGGTTATAGCAACCGGTTGTTTGACTTTATAGGTGTTCCAACATTTGGTCTATTTGCATATTAGGGTTTTATATATATATATATATATATATATATATATATATATATATATAGAGAGAGAGAGAGAGAGAGAGAGAGAGAGAGAGAGAGAGAGACTAGAGGCTTGGTGTACGGAATTGGTGCATGGGGTGGGTATCCCTCAGCATAGCCTGTACCCTCACTAATCCCAGTGATACTGGGCCTAAACGGGCAGTCAAACATCCCTCTCACAATCCAGGACTGCTGGCTCCCAACTGTTCGCCTCCCTGCCTGCCTGATTGCCCCTAACTGCTTCTGCCAGCCAGCTTGATCACCCCCTAACCACTCAACTGCCAGCCTGACCAATACCTAACTGCTCCCCTGCTGGCCTAATTGCTCCTAACTGTCCTACCCTGTCATCCTGGTCACCCCTAACTGTGCTCCCTTGCCAGCCTGGTCACTCCTAACTGTTTTCCCCTGTAGGCCTGTTCCCTTCCAACTGCCCTCCCCTGCTGGCCATGTCGTTCCTAATTGCCCTCCCTTGCCAGCCTGGTCACCCCTAACTGCTGTCTCTTGTAGACATGGTCGCCCCTAATTGTCCTCCCCTGCAGTCCTGATCACCCCCACCTGCCCTCCCTTGTAAGCCTTGTCCCTCTCAAATGCCCTGCCCTGCTGGCAATCTTGTGGTGGTCATCTTTTTGTCCACTTTTTTTTTTTTAGGGTGAATCATTTTGGCCAGTCATGTTTATTAATTAGTTCTCCCTTTCCCCAAAGATCCACAATGTGACAATGTGGAGATTCAGTCATATAATTTATGATTCAAAGTAACAGTTTTTGAATTGCTAATCACTAAGCTAAGTGAGACATCAAGATAACAAGTGACACATCAAGACATGAAGGCAAATTTTTGCTTTTTTGAGAGTATCATAGCTAATTAAAGTTCTAATGTCAATTAATTTGCTTCAAGTAATTTGTTTTTCATAGAACCTTTTTACTTAATTTTTAATATGTTTGCTCATTTTCATAGTGTATATTTGCTCAGGCTGGCATAATAAAATTCTATAAACCGATAGCTTAAATAATACAAATTGACTTTCTCATAGTTCTGAAGGTGAGAATTCCAAGGTTTGTGTGTTGACAAGCATGGTTTCTTCTGAGGCTTCTGTGCTTGGCTTGCAAATAGTTGCTTTCTTCCTGTGCCCTCACATAGTAATTTCTCTGTGTGCACTCATTTCTGGTATTTCTTTGTGTGTCCAAATTGCCTCTTCTTAGTAAGGACACCTTCAGATTGAATCAGGGCCCACCCTAATGGCTTCATTTTAACTTGATTATCTCTATACAGCCCTGTTTCTAGATAGAGTCATATTCTGAGCTACTGGGTTCAGGGTTTCAGAGTATGAATTTTAGGGGGAGCAAAATTTTGCTCACAAAAATAGTGTATTCATTGTACACTATTTTTAATATATTTTTTATATTTTCTTTAAGCATATTAAATGAATTCATTTAATGTTTATATTTGATCATACAAAACCATAACCATAACACACACTATTATTTAAAATAAAAATTGTAAAATGGAATTGTAAATGTTTCTTTAATATTTTTATAATAGTTGTAATCAATTAATTTAGTTAGTAAGAGCTACTAATCTAATCACAGTAGAAATGGAACATACAGACTTATATACACTTTATCCATTATCATAAGCCCATCAACTAATAGGATAGCAGGTTGTATTACAGGTGAAATACATAATTGTACATTTAATATAATTTTTAATATTTTCTTTAAGCATGTTATTGAATTCATTTAATGTTTGTATCTAATCATACAAAACCATAACCATAACAGGCAACACACACTATTATTCAAAATAAAAATTGCAAAATGGAATTGTAAATGTTTCTTCAATATTTTATAATAGTTGTAATCAATTAATTTAGTTACTTTTACTACTAATCTAATCACAGTAGAAATGGAACATACAGATTTATATATACTTTATCATTATCATAAGCTCATCAACTAATAGTATAGCAGGTTGTATTACAGGTGAAATACATAATTGTTTAAAAGAAATAAACTAGGGTAAGAATTCAAGTGAGCCAAGACCAGTTTGGCTCAGCAGATAGAGCGTCGGCCTGTGGACTGAAAGGTCCCGGGTTCGATTCTGGTTGGGGGCATGTACCTTGCTTGCGGGCACATCTCCACAGTGGGGCGTGCAGGAGGCAGCTGATCGATGTCTCTCTCTCATTGATGTTTCTGACTTTCTATCCCTCTCCCTTCCTCTATGTAAAAAATCAATAAAATATATTTAAAAAAAAAGAATTCAAGTGAATCAGGAAAAACTAATCAAAAACACTAACAAGCAAACAATTAAAATACAGACCCTAATAATCGGGGCAGTGTGTCCATCTATGCATGTGCAGGTGTTAAAAATCATCCACAAAATCTTCTACTAAATTAAGTTCCACAATAGTCATGGGTAAAATGATGAGTGTAGAATTAACAGTCAGCAGAAAATGTCTAAAAGGGATTTAAAAGCCACTTCTGGGAAATCCCTTTTATCTCATGCACACTATCTTATATAAGAGATTTACAAAACTTTCCCCTGTGGCACTAGTCAGTGTGGTTCCATAATATCAAAGACTTACAAGGGTACCCAGGAAACAGAAATAGCTGCAATCAGCCGGTGAAGGCTAGCTGGCTGTGTCAAGCAAACTGCATTATCCAGGACAGAAACAGCTCCTTCATACACTCCCACAAATAAAAGGCACATTCTTCATTAAGTGAAAATAAAACCCCTTATATCCGAATACACTTATAATTGCATATTCCATCTAGAATAAATATTTTATTTTCAAAAACCTGGAAACATTTAAAATAAAATAGTAGTTTTTTAGTAACTACTGATAAAAGACAGATGTTATCAAAAGCATATACTCTTTTATTTTTGAAAAAAATATACTTTTATTATTTATTTCAGGGAGGATGGAAGAGGGAGAGAGAAGTAGAAATATCAATGATGAGAGAGGATCATTGATCAGATGCTTCCTGCAACCCCTACTGGGAATTGAGCCAAGAATCTGGGCATGCGCCCTGATCAGGAGTTGGACCGTGACCTCTGGTTCACCTGGTTCATAGTTCAGTGCTCAAACACTGAGCCACACCAGCCGGGTAAAGAGTATATAGAGCGTTCTATGATTTCAGACTCTAGAGTGCCCAAAGGTCAGCTCTGACATCTACTAGTAGATGCTAGTATTTTTGTATTTTATATCACTTAGCAGAAGTGGCCAGAGGATTCTCTTATTAGCTCTGTGCAAACTCTAGATTTCTACAAGACAATTGTGCATTTTAGAAATGCAATCTCTTTCTTAATTGAGTGGCCAAAAATTATACCTAGTCTGCCCCATAATATGATTAGTTTAAATAAAGGTCAGACTTTATTTAGTCTTGAATCATCTAGGAAAGATAAAACACATGTGAGGGAAACATTTTTTTTTTTTTTCATGAGATTGAGTCAGAAAATTCACTGGGGTTGCAATATGGATACTGGCAAATCAAAATCATCTTGATGAGCTAATTTACTTAAAGCTTTGTGTCTTTGTGAATATAATAAGCATGTAATTGGGCAGAGAAAAAAGATGATTGGTAATATAGATGATCTCAAATACACGTATATGTTTTGAGATATGCCTGTCTTTTTGTATTTTAACATATGCCAGTAAGGAATCAAATTGCAACATAATTTTTTCAGTGGTTTTACATGATAAGAGCTGTGGCCCTATGGTTTGGCAGCAAATGAAAGTAATGCGAAGTTCAGAGTTTCAAATAATGTCATTTTTAAAGAATTAATAGCACTAGCTTTTGCAGAAAAGATTAAATCTGCAGATACTCCTTGTAGAAAATTATAGTAAAAGAAACAGGATTATCATTGGACAGATAAGTAAGGTTGTACAAGGAATCTTTTCATTTGTTTCTGCTTTCTGGAGGTTTAAAATATAAGAGATTTCACTTAATTTCCTACTACTCATTCTTGCTGACAATGGATTTCTAGAAATTATCTTGTTAATTTCTCTAATGTCAATTTCATAGACAGTGCTTACCTAATATCACAATTCTCCAGGTAAGTTGTATTTATGAGAGATTTTATGACAACTTGATATTTAATTTTCAGTAATTCTTTCCAGGTAATATTGAAGGTTCCTATCTAGTAACCCAATAAGTATATTCTATCATAGTTGATTTTTGCCAAAATTGTAAAAGTTCTTGGAAGCTAACTAGATATGGAAACTGTTTTTTTTTTCTTCAGATACTTGCACTTAACACTTTTTAATTAACTCTTAGAAAATACTCCTTAGTACACTGGGAAAATAACTAAATATTATTTTTTAAAAAATCTTTGAACCTCAAAAATTCTATCAAGGCACATTAAAGCTTATCACATTAAAGTTTTTCTTTACAAAATGAGTATGCTATCTTGGGGCAATACGTTTTCTAGCAATCTGCCTTGATAAAATGGACAATATTTTAAAAGTCTTTTGAAAACCATAATGGCCAGATTGTTGTTTCTATAGCAGTAGCACTACAATTTATTATGTCACATAAGACAAGTTACTATAAGTGGTTGTGCCCATCTTTCTCTTTAGTTGCTGACTCTCAAAGTATAAAATTAGATTATTTCAAATGAGGCTTCAAATGATTGACTTAGCAGAAGAAAACTAGTTAGATGGAGAAGAGATCAAAGATAGATGACCATTCATCATTCATCCACTTATTCAATTAGTCTGTCATTCAGTCATTCCTATAGGTATATGTGGATCAATCTTTTCCTTCCTTTTTATGAAGAAGACAGATAATAAAATAAATAAAATATTATAAACAAGTGTATAATTAAGATGATGACAAATGGAGGTAAGTAGTCTGTTGATGTAAATAGAGAATAAGTAGGAGTGAGCATTTTGGATCAGCTGGACTCTTTTTTTCTTAATATATTTTATTGATTTTTTTACAGAGAGGAAGGGAGCAGGATAGAGAGTTAGAAACATCAATGGGAGAGAGACATGGATCAGCCGCCTCCTGCACGCTCCCTACTGGGGATGTGCCTGCAACCAGATACATGCCCTTGACCGGAATCTAACCTAGGACCTTTCAATCCACAGGCCAACCCTCTATCCACTGAGCCTAACCGGTTTCAGCCAGCTGGACTCTTCAAAAGAAATTTTCAAGTAGAGTATATACCTGGTTAGCATGCTTGAAGAACATGAAATAAACCAAGGGGTTTAAATATGGTGAGTAAAAGGAAAAAGAACAAGGAATGGAAATTAAATGAAGCAGATCTATAGAGGAGAATAGTTCATGGAAAGGAATGGAAATAACTTAAGATATTTAGAATGAAGATATATTAAAATAGCCACACTGACTATTATATGAAATAATGGAGTATGAGTAGAAGCAGAAGTGGCAGAAGTAAGATGAATTAGGAGACTGTTTCATAACCAAGGAAAGAGATGACAGTTGGTGGCTTGGTTGGGGTAGTAGCAGTGAAAATGAGATTTATTTGGAATGTATTTTGAGACAATGTCATTTTTTTAATAAAAGGGGAAAAGAACTGGTATGAGTGGAAATATCACATTTTAGGCTTTAGCCATAGTATTAAGATTTAGATGCTTACTAGATCTAAGAATGTCAAGCAGATAGCTAGACCAGTGAATACAGAAGTCCAAACAGGACATTAAAGTTTATAAGTCTGATATTTTTGAAGGTACAAATTCTATAAAAAATTAATATAAAAAATACAAAATGATGTCCAAGTCCTACACCCTGAAGCACTACAGCATTTAAAGATTATAAATACACACACACACTCTCTCTCACACACACACACAAAGGATTTCTGCAATATAGACTAATACAGAGTGGTCTGAGATGAGTTAGGAAGAAAACAGAGAGGGTAGTGACCTAAAATACAAATTAATAAAGAATAACAAATAGTATTTAAAGAAGGAAAGCATGGTCAACTCTTGAAGACAAGCAAATACCAGTTAAGATGACGGAGAACTGGTCACTGTGTCACTGGGCTTAGCGACATGTAGGCACTCTGAATACTAATAAAGATGATTTCTTGGAGGTTATTTGGAAAGAACTCAAACTGGAGCAGACATCCAGAAAACTAAGTGATGAAATGTTAGTAGGTTGTCTAAATAGAACTGAAAAATAATCGCAAAGAGCGTGTTCTCTTTAAATATACAGACCTTTACTATTGGACAAAATATTTTGTGTTTTCCAAAGTTTAATCATTCAACCAGAAAATTGATCTTATGGTAAATAGATTATAATGCCATTTGACCAAAAAAACTAAACTCATACTAAATTATAATTGACTTAAAGAATGTCAAATTCAATTTATCAGTCATGAGAAAAGAAAACACAAAGATGAAAGCTTAATTTAAGAATGTTTTGAAAAAACATAATATATACATCATGAATGACTGGATCCATTGAAGGATGAACTATTTCAATAATGCCTTTATTGCCTTCAAAAGTATAGTCTGTAGGAATTCAATAGGGTGTTTCTCAGGGTTAGAATATAAAAACTAACTTTTGGATTTAAAATTGCTCAGTTGAAACTAGCTTCTTTCAAGTCTCAATTCAACAGAAGTTTTAAAATATTCTCCTCGAAATTTATCTACTTTTAGTTCAAAACAGACCTTTTTCCTTGAGTGTCTTTCCTACCATAATTTTTGTAAACAACTTTTTTTCAATTTTGTTGATTTTTAATTGACAACTAAAATTGTAAAATATTTAAAGTGTACAACATGATCACTTGATATACATATGTATTGTAAAAGAATTCCCATCATTGAGATCATAAATCTACCACTTAATATGTTTACCTTTTGTGTGAGAATGCTTAATTTCTATTCTCAGCAAATTTCAATTATAAACAATAGAATGTTATCAACTATAGTGACCCTGTTATACATTATGTACCTTCTCAGACCATGGTTATCTTACAACTGAGTTTGTTATCTTTAACCAACCTTTCCCTCTTTACCAAATCCACCAGTTCATTTGGTAGATGGACCTGATTGTGTTTGTTTGTTTGTTTGTTTTTTAATAAGCAATGACTGGGATATTTTTTTGGAAAAAAAAAAGAGATCACCTTGAAGATTTCTAGGGTTCCTAGTCTAAGGTTATGATGTGAATAAATTAAAGTCCTTTCAATTATTCTCATCTTCTAAGGTATGGCCCCATCCTTTAAAAGGTTTTTAATTTGAGATTAATTATAGCCATCTATGATAAGTGTTTTACTGGTGTTTAAGTGTTATACTAGGTATTGATTAAGATAAATATTGTTTTAAATACAGGTATAAAGCAATAGCATTGTTGTTTGTTGTGTATGTTTGTATTTTTATCAAATATGCCTTGTGTGTGATTAAATTCTGAGTAGAACTGCTGAATGATATATTCTCCAAAAATGAGAAATCTGTTATATTTTCTTCTAAATTCAACATAATTACATTTTACTGATCATTCAGCTAAAAGGCTAAAAGTCAAACATTCCAAAAGTGAAAAATATCTAATTCATTCTGCACTTAAAGTTTTGGATTACTTTGGGGTATGAAAAAAAAAGCCTATTAATTATTAGAATTACTACTAAAGGTGAGAGATTTGGATCCTCTCCAGTTTTATCATATCATGAAGTCATAAAATAATTAGATTGATTGTGGTTTCTTTAACAAATTAATAATACCCAAAGTAATACACATTCCTAGAGTACCTTTTGATTAGGGAAGTATTATTTTTCATATCATTATTCCTACCCATAATACTAAACTTCCATTTTCAGTACTATGTTAAACAATGGATTAAGTTTTTTTACTATATTTTTATTGATTTCAGAGAGGAAGAGAAAACGAGGGAGATAGAAATATCAATGATGAGAGGGAATCATTAATCAGCTGCCTCCTATGCACCTCATACATGGGCTGGAGCCTGCAACCCTAGCATATGCCCTGACAGTAACCTCCTGGTTCATAGGTTGATGCTCAACTACTGAGCCATGCCAGCTGGGCTTAATGTTTGTTTTTTTTCTATAGAGTCCTAACAACCATCCTACTTTTTATTCTCATCCAAATATTATAGATGAGAAAACTGAAACTCAGAAAAATTAATTATGTTAGATTCTCCAGTTACTAAACTACTAGTAAGTTAGGATTTCAACTTATGATAAGTACCTGATTCCAAACCCCATGTTCCTCTAGCTATACTTTGCTACATCAATAGGAAAAATCCATGAGAACATTTTTCAGAAAGTATAATAATATTTTAGACTTTCTGTAGCAGAAAGGCCAAGAGGTCTAGTAAGATTTTTCTCCTGAGAAGGAATTTCTCTGTAAAAAAGTTGGGGCAAGAAGGTATGATGTAGCCATATCAAACCAAAAAGAATTCAGCTAGAGTAAAAGTTCCAGAACTAGTGGACATCAATGCGCATTTATTCCTGCTCTGTGAAGTCTTCTCTGAGTATCACCTTTCTCCTCTGCACTCATGAATGCTGAGTATGTGTGTGTGTGTGTGTGTGCGAGAGAGAGAGAGAGAGAGAGAGAGAGAGAGAGAGAGAGAGAGAGAGAGAGAGCGCCATTTTGGTTTTTAGCTCTTACATCATTCCATTGCTGTTTCTTATATTAAGGTGACATTAATAAACTACTTAGCCAATTGCTAACTTCTTCAGCTGTTACTTTTTTTAAATATTTTTTATTGATTTTTCACAGAGAGGAAGGGAAAGGGATAGAAAGCCAGAAACATCGATGAGAGAGAAACATTGATCAGTTGCCTCCTGCACGCCCCCTATGGGGATGTGCCCGCAACCAAGATACGTGCCCTTGACCAGAATCGAACCTGGGACCTTTCAGTCTCCAGACCGACACTCTCTCCACTGAGCCAAACCGGTTTCAGCTGTTACTTACTTTTAATTCCCATCCATGTCACTTAAGCTTTATGCCCAATTAACAGCTGAGCTCTGCTTTTGAGCATCCTAAACCAAACTCCTAGTGCAACTAGGAGAGACCCAAAATGAACTGAGAAAACTGCTTTGCCAAATGGGCCCTTAATAATAGCAGCAAAGGACACTTTAACAAATTCTCCTACTTGAAGAAAATGGCTGTTCTTTCACCTGCTTGCGGGGGTGGGGGAAATATGGAGTAATTGGTGGACCTGTCGCCTGCCCAACATCCCGGAAACAAGTAAGAAACCCAAGGAAAACTGCTGTTGAGAGGGAAGGGCAACTGAGTGCTATGCAGTTACCACATTTGCAAGGGAACCGGATCTGAAGTAAAAATTAAATTAAGTTTGACTTAAACTGAGAAAGATAAATTTCATCATGCCTGAGTGATTAGCTAGAGATTGTCACAGATGCATTTATTTACATTTATATCTCTGTCCACAGCCTGAGATCCACTAGCAAACAGACATTGAGCCAACCCTAGCCAAAAATGGGGCCTAGATCAGAATAAGGGTCCACTAACTCTTTTAGAATAAATAATAGCCAATCCTCACTTTTATCCCTGGATTTACTATAGAATCATAGACTTAATCCTGCTTTTTGACAAGAAATAATTTGTTCAAGGCAGGTTCTCACTCAGAATGATAAAAAGTAATGAAGGATAGGCTAATTATATTAGAGATAAGTTATTTAGTACACAATTTATTTCAAATCTCATTTTATCTATAAATATCATCACATGCATGTTTTAATAGAATAGTTTAAAAACATATTTAGTAGATAAAATTATTTAAAATAAAATCTTAAATATAATTCCCAATATATAAAAATAATAAAAGTATTTCAGAAACACCTCAGAGAACTTGATTCTATGGGGAAAATATTTTGTTATTTGCAGGAGGCTTGAAATAAATCTCCAAGCATAGAAAGGTCTAGGGAGCATAGTTTGAAAATTGTTGTTTTCATATAGGTTTATCTTAACAATGGTTATTAATAGAAAACTGGTGCTTTGGGGAAGTGCCACGTTTCTATTATGACTTCATTTCTTCCTTTGGCACCATTTTCCACGGGGAGAGGAAGAGGTGGAGGAAATGTTGGCAATATCTTGGTTTGAGGAGCAGAAAATGTTTCTGGTCTGTTTAATTTAAATCATCAGTACCATAAGTGAAAGGGTCTTGCGGGCTTGCTTTCCCAAGTCAGGGATATTAACAAACCAATTATTCAGTAATTATAAAAATATTCATAAATTTTCCATTACAGAAACTACCACATTTTTTTTCAGGAACAAATCTCCTACTAGGTGGGTGTTAGAAATTCTTCTCAAGACTTATTTCGAGCCCAGGATTTTAGTGGATTTAAAAATAAGCTATTGGCCGAAACCGGTTTGGCTCAGTGGATAGAGCGTCGGCCTGTGGACCGAAAGGTCCCAGGTTCGATTCTGGTGAAGGGCATGTATCCTAGTTGCGGGCACATCTCCAGTAGGGGGCATGCAGGAGGCAGCTGATCCATGTCTCTCTCTCTCATTGATGTTTCTAACTCTCTATCCCTCTCCCCTCCTCTCTGTAAAAAATCAATAAGATATATTAAAAAAAACAAAAAAAAACTATCGTCCACTATTTCCTCACCAGGGACAAAATAATGCAGCAGCTCTAGAAATGAGACCCAATCAAAGGAAGTGCTTATTTCTGCAACGAATGCGTAGCTCGGTCTGAATGAAACACCCAACCTTCTCCCGTTCAATCTCTTCAAATCCACTTGCCATTCCTTTTCCTTGGGTTAAGTGTGATGAGAAACAGACCCAGGAGTTTTGGAGTTTTCTGGGATGAAAGAGGCCATGTGACTCAAACATTCTGTGATTAATGGACATTCATTTCGCATTGGGTAGCATTCGGTGTTGATCCAAGTTTCTGAGGTAATTAAAAACCTGACTGGGTGAGTTACTGCTCTGTGAGTTTGAACTGCTGTGATGGCCAGAATATTGGGTGCCCGCGTGATTTAAGGAGTTGGCTTAAGTTCACGACTTCAGACCCTTTGCTGCCTCGTATTCCAAAGTTCAGCTAATAAAGAACACCCAGTATGAACTTCAGCGTTAGCCGTTTCTGCTAAGGAATGCTTATAAATGCCTAAGGATGAATGCATTATGACTGACAGCTGCTTACAAGAGGAGCCGGCTCCAAGAGCCATCATCTTGGTACAAGGACTTACTGCATCGTTGCATTCCTGTGTCCCCTCAAAGTTAATCCCACTGTGTAAGTTCCCTCCATGTCTGTGAAACCTTTCCCCTCCCCATTCCCCTTTTCACATCAAAATTCCTGGGTCCTACATAGATATTTCCTTAGCACATTTTACTCTAAAGTCTTCACAAATGAGTCAGTAAGTTATGAATCCTAAGCAATGTGTGAGTCGATAGTACAATTAAATGTTATTTTCTGCTTCCCAAACTAGATACATATGTAAAAGTTAATGCTGGAGTTATAGGAATTATCACTATAAAAAACCATGATTATATAATTGTAAAGTCTGTTATTGACATGCAAATAGAGATGAACAGGTTATGTTTCAACAGTGCGTCAAATAAATGAATAGGGCTGAAACCGGTTTGGCTCAGTGGATAGAGCGTCGGCCTGTGGATTGAAAGGTCCCAGGTTCAATTCCGGTCAAGGGCATGTACCTTGGTTGCAGGAACATCTCCAGTGCAGGAGGCAACTGATCAATGTCTTTCTCATTGATGTTTCTAACTCTCTATCCCTCACCCTTCCTCTCTGTAAAAAAAATCAATAAAATATATTTATAAATAAATAAATAAGTAAATAAATACATATATTCATAAAACTGAAGTGTGGATTTTAATTAACACTTAACCTTACTGATTTTTTACATTTCTGAAATTAAATCTCACTATCCTGGCATCCAACAGTAGCTTTATGAGTTACATAACACTCACTTACTCCTCTATTGCAAACTTCAAGTTATTGTTCACTGCAGAACCTCGATATGTGTTAGAATGCGCACTGCCACGATGTTGTGAAAAATAATAAAAAACATGAATGTAGTATGCTCCCCATGCCATGGACTTCAGAGTGTGTGTCCTCTCTGGGGTTTCCAACGTCCTAAGATATCCTAAGGCTCAATAGTTCCCCGGAATCTCTCATCCTCCTCCTTTGATCTGATCTGCCTCCTCAGTTCCTTCCTTTCTCATTCAGCCTGGGCAGAGTTGGCCTTCTGAAGTCACCAGTTCCATTTCACAGGATACCAACACGAGGAAGTAATGTCAGGAAAGAGTCAATGTCTAGAATAATAATAAATATTTTAAGAGTTATTATTACTTTTTACTTTGCTTTTACTTATTTTTGGTCTTTTGTTTGTCCAATTTCACTGAGTCAAAGCTTGCCAGGTTTTATTTTCTATATACTCTATATATTTATCATCCATGCTTATAGTTCTTAATTCAAACTCACATGCAAAATGAGGTGTCTTTACTTAATCTGTTATCTATATGACACATCTAACTATGCTTTTTACATGTAATTAAACCATCAAAGAAATCCTTTGCAAAGAGATTGATTGAAGATCTATTTTTTTATTTATTTACTCATTTATTTCACTCACAGCAAGTCTGGATTACAGGTTCCCAGTAGAAAGAAAAGAATTAAGAAGTTGGACTACTGAATGCCATGCGGAGAAGAATGCGTGTCACGGGTTGGAGGAAGGCTCCCTAGTGTATACGCCTCATGTGAACCGGTGTTATTAACAAGTGCAGAACAATCTGAAAATATCATTATGGAAGGAATGTACCCCATGGTTTCTCTAAGGGAGGCAGAGCCTTGATTTTTTCCTTCACCTTGAAGTCAATCACTCCGGTGACTGCTATTCCCCAACTACTGGAAGACATTGCAAATGTGATTAAAAAATGATTTTGTTGGATGTCTGACAGAACAGTTCCTACTGAGAAGGCAGGCATGGTAAAAAAAGACACATCGTATTCGTGGAAAAGAAATTCACACCAAAGACTCTTGAATCATATTCAGAATCGTGAACAAACTTGAAACCTGAGTCACCACGAACTGAAAAACGCGCTGGAAAAACTTGGTGGTGATGACAATTTGAGCTCACAGCCAAGGTCACATGGCAATAGGATTCCTGTGATTTTTCTCACCACTACCGAGCTAGCAAATGCTGGTAATCTCCCAGGAGACGCTCTTCTTGGGACATTTCCAAAATAAAGAAGTTAGAATAAGAATCCACAATCATGCATACTTACTGACGCTAAGCTTTGGAACCCTTTCTGTTTCATCCTTTCTTTTACTACATTTTGCTCCTGCTGAGAAGCTCCCCAGCAGTGAGAGTCTCACACTTTACGTTAAACTCTAGAGATTCATAGCAAACCTAGGATTTAATGCATGTTATGGACCTTCAGGAATAAAGGCCCGAGCCAACTCCTGAGAAGGTACATGGATTAAAATGCCAGAATTTCTGTTCCCATCGAGAAATAACAAACATAGCTGTCAAAAGATATTGGATTAAAGTGAGTATTTAGCCTGCCAAATTAAAACATAGAAAATGAGGTCATAGGATCACATCTTATCGACTATAATGTCCTAAAAATGAGGTTAACCTTTTGCATTCCAGAGCTATCAATAGTTTATGCTATATACCTTATATTTGAATGACAAAATAGTAAAAAAAAAAAAAAGTCAACCGAAATATAAGTCCTCCTAATCATTCACATGAATACGAGAAAATGTTTAACTGTTTCTAAAAGAATACTCTTTTATTCTACCTTTAGATTTGGGTAGAATATATCAAAATAGCTAGTTTTATGCAGAGTCACACAGAAAAGTTTGTAAAGAAGAATTTAGTCTTAGTCCTCAAGTACAGAGAAAGATCATGTCATATATATGTATGTATGTGTGTATATATATGTATGTATGTGTGTATATATATATATGTATATATATATGTGTATATATATATATACACATATATATATACATATATATATATATATATATATATATATATATATATATAATTTATTTCATATCCCAGAGACCATACCCTATTGTTAGCTTTTGTTGTTCTCCAGTAATATCTAAAAGTGTCCTTCAATTTTTACCTATAATTTTAATTATTCCATCCAGGTAAAGAGAAAACCAAGAGTGGTTTCTTATTCTGTATATACCCCACATTGCAACATCTGCTTAAAGACAGTTTTTAAAAACTCTTTCACTTATACCTCCTGAGGGGAAAAATAATCTATTAACTATTTAGTGACTAGTAGTGTACCTTATGCTTAAAGAATTAACTTTTCTCATGATTATGTGTAATTGTTGTGGTCAACATGAGATTGGCATTCATTCGGTGTTTAATCCATGATTATTGAGTGAATAATTGAGTTTGTGTGTAGTGAGAATAGGCACGAGAAAAGAAGCTTGACTAAGCTTTAAACTTCAGTTTGTCTGCTAGGAATAGCATGGTGGACTTAATACATGCCATGATATGAGAAGAAACTCCCTTTTACATAAATATGAGCAAAATGCTACGCACAAGTTATAGCTACTGTGGTATAGTGTTCTTATAGAAGCTTTCCTGTGTTCCCTATTAGTAAATCCTAAACCAATGGCTGGGAATACCTTTTTCAAATTCCAGCATTTGTTCACACATTTTGAGGTCATATGGTTTACCAAATAAACATTTAAAATGCAGGTTTCCAGGTTCTTCTCTAAAGGGATTCTGATTCATTAGGTCTGGAGAGAGTTCTAAGCATCTTTCATTTTAATCATCAATCCAGATGACTCTGATAGAGATGGTTCATGGACTCTGCTGGATTTGATGGCCAATAATTGTATTAAAATGTTATTACTTAATACAGTATACTTCTCAATGTTGCAGTAATTTTAAGTGAAATGTTTTTCTATTTTATTATTAAAGGGTAATCTGACACATAACTTCAAAAACCCAGTTGTGCCAAACTCTCTTTTAATGCCTTTCTAGGTATGAAGAAGCAATTAGCACTGCTATGCTATGATTATATTTCTGTCTATTTCTTCATGACACACTTCCTACCTAAGACTCAGTGGGACCTACTGCAAAGAAAATGTAATGTTAAAATGAAAAGATTTCTCAGCCAAATTAAAACAATTTAAAAATCCCATCATAGTCTGATAGAGTATGTATTTTTAATACCATCAATAATTCAAAAGCATGCCCTATTTATAGATCATGCCTTTTAACATGGTATTCGAAGTGTGCTTCTAATGGTTTTTATATCACTTAAAATGATCTTACGGTTGATTGAATTGGTTTATATTTTCTAGAATGTGCAAAATTGACAACATACTAAAAAGACTAAGAGGATAAAGAAACTAAGTATTCCAATTTGTGAAACTGATTATACTATATCCTCCATAAAGAGGCTTGCAGCCCAAATTATTCTGACAAAGTAAACCTTAATTTTTATAGTAAATAATGTTTTTTCTTTAAGTGGTTTTAAATTAACATAAAATACAAGATAAAGTTAGTACGTGCTCATTTTTTCCTTTTCTAGTGCCATTTATTATGTTCTTCTATTTATGTCACCTATGAGGACTTTTCTTTGAAATCACAGAGATGATGTACGTATATCTGGTAAGTGAAACATATGGTAAAAGAGTTATGGATTAAAGGTCTCCTGTCCCAGAACAATGCAAAAAAATTCTTCATTGTTAACAACATATATTCAAATAAAAACAAACATATGAACACAAAACATAAAAATTAAAGAATCTATTTTGTTTTCATCTGAATATGTAACTGCAGATGGAACTGAATAAAATTCTTTAGATTTGACTACTAGAAAAGCAAGTCATGATCACTAAAATGTACAACATGAAGTACCTATCTCTAAGGAATGACACAGCAGTTATTTTGTGACTACATAAAGTATGGTTGGACACAATCTTAAAAAAATTACCTATTGCAAGCAAACATGTTTAAGAAAATTATCTAAATTGAACTCAATTTTTTTTCATTTTAACATATGTATCACTGTGAGTCTAGAATGCAAATTTATGCAAAACCATAATTACAAAAGATAAATATACTCTGGACAAATATTCATGCAATAATACTTATTGTACATTTATAATTTTTATTGTACATCTACATTTCTTATATATAGATTTTCTATGGAAAATCTCATGGATTTGGCTCTGTCTTATACTGGACTCTTTTGATATAGTCTCAACTTTCACTGCATAATTAACATAATAATCCCAAATATACCCATCATGTTCTTTTTGTCCTTTATAAGATTTCACAATAAGGTAATCATATCCTATTGCAACCATTCACCAATTTTAATTTTGCATTTATTTGTTAAAATGTCATCTAAAATTTATTTGATTGTTTAATGTTTTATAAATAAACAATAAAAGATTTGACTGATTCATTCATTTTGTTAATATTGTTTCAAAAAGCAATCCATTTCCCTGTAACCCCATAAGAAATGAATTAAATTTAAATAAAACTTCCATAAGATATATCCTTTCCTGTTTTTATAAAATGAAATTCAATAAAAATAAAATAATTCAATAGCCAATAACTTGTTATTACTAAAAGCATGGGCTTAATATATTTATTAAAATAATTTCTGTGTAACAGTGAAACAAGTATTACTTTTCCACATGTTCTACTGTTGGCCACAATTAGAACACCATTGATTTTACCTTAAATCAGTTTCTCTCTACTTAAATAAAATTATGCTGTCTATTCTCTTATCATTGACTAGGCTAGGGTGAAATCAATGTTTAAAATCAGTTTTATTCCAGTACTTTTATTATTTGACCTTTTTACTAAAATAAACATGTTTTTAATACTCATTAATATTAAGTTGTTCTGTGGCTCTTGCTAGAAACAAAGTTTATATTTACTAGTGGATAATTGCTTTTTGACCCTTCAATTTGAGTCTATTTCAAATATATTATTACTAGAGGCCTGTTGCAGGAAGAGATTCATGCAAAAGGCCTTCCTTCCCTTGTCTTTCAGCACCGGTTTTCCTCTGGCACCTGGGACCCAGGCTTTCACTCCAGCCAGAGTCTGCCTTTGTTTTCACTGCTTCACTGCAGACTGCCATCTTCGTCTTCACTGAAGATTCTGGAATCTGCAGTCTTGTCTTCCCTGTGGCTCTCCGCTCCTGTAGATCCCTTCACCCCCGCCCTTCCTTTCACAGTAGGCATCCTGGCCTGCCTGGCCACTCCATGCAGCTGGACAGCGCCATCTTTGGCCTTCTAATTTGCATACTCACTCTGATTGGCTGTGGGTGTAGTGGAGGTACGGTCAATTTACATGTTCGTCTATTATTAGGTAAGATGTTAATCATGAATTCCTAAAATTCCTCTGAATTCTAATATTAAGAATTGACTGGAACTCAAAATCCCTTTGAATGACTGCTCTTTGGAATATTTTTCTTAAGGATCCATTTCTATCAGCATGTATTCAAAAGTATCTCTTCCTTCTGATGCCTTAAAGGAGACCATCTCACTTTCTCTCTTTATTCCTACAGAGTTTTCTGATCACACCCTGTTACTTAAATAGTCATTGTTCAACTTTCGCAATAGGGTCTTGAATTTTATTCTTAAAACGAGTCATTGAATTGATGTAGTAGCCAAGATTTCTTCCTGAATCTGGGCTGTGATTTTATTTTATTTTTTATTTCACTGAGACACACTTTACAGAATCCATCGGCAGAGGTTCCAAGGTATACACAGAAAGTCATAGGCACACATCTATAGCTTGGATTTTTCAGGCTGACTACTCAATGCTCATATATACTTTATAATATTTCTTCAGTAAGGCAAATAGCTTTGTGGTCGGTGTAAGGGGAATATTTCCTCTGATTACATAATGGTTTAAATGTTTAATCTAATAAAACACATAAATATAAAGGCTACTTAAATTTATAAGCCTATTATATGCTTAAACCTCTGCGACTTGGGGATAAAAGTGGGTCAGAAATCAGAAACTAAAGTAATAATATGCGGAGGTGATATGAGAGAAAGGGAAATGTGAAGTTTCAGCAGCAAAAAATATATTACAAGCACCCACAAGTAAGTAAACCCAGTTGAGATGATCTGATAGCCACATCCTATATAATGAAGATGTAATATGCAAATGGTCATTATGCTGTGAAATGTAAAGACCAGATCACAGATCAGCAGGAAGGTGGGGAAGCAAGCTACAAGCTGGCTGCAGAGAGCCACAGGAGGGAGCAGGCAGGGCAGCAAACTTTGAGGAAGGGCAGGAGAAGGGGTGCAGTGGGAGCTACAGGAGGGTGGGACAGCAGGCGGAGAACTAATGGAGGGTGGCAGTGAGCTACTGGCACATGGATTTGTGTGCAGGGCTACTAGTATTTAAATATATAGTGTTTTTAGGTAACTCTTTTTATCCCCTTAAGGACATACCTTAGACTGTGTAGACTGCCATAATATTACCATGGACTGGGTGGTTTACACAATAGACATTTATTTTCTCACAGTATTAGAGTCTGAAAATCTGTGTTCAGGGTGCCAGCATGGATACTTTCTGGTGTGAGCTCCCTTCCTTGCTTGCAGATGGCAAACTTCTCCCTTGTGTTCACATGGTATTTGATGCATGTTCATGGATCTGAGAACATGCTCTCTGGTCTCTGTCCTTCTAAGGACACTAATTTTTTTAAAAAATTATTTTTAGAGAGAGAAGGATGAAGAGAGATAGAGAGAGAGAGTTCGATGAGAGAGTGAGATATAGATCAGCTACTTCATGTACACCCCAACTAGGGTCAAGTTGGCAACCTAGGCATGTACCCTGACCAAAAATCAAACCAGCAACCTGTCAGTGCCTGGGACTATGCCTGACCAAGTCACACCAGCCAGTGCCTTTTTTTTAAGGGTACTAATTCTTGAGCTTCTCACCCTCTTGACCTCCATGTAACCCTAACTAAGCTCTCAAAGGCCCCATCTTCAAATACTATTGTATTAGGGCTTCAACATAGGAATTTTGGCTGGACACCAAAATTATGCAAAATGGTACATTAAAATATTTGGGAAATTAATCATCAGGGAATATTAGAAGTGAAAACAATAATAAAGTTTACATCAACACTTTATTTTTATTTAGGCAGGTTTCTGCCATATCTTTGGCATTATATTGGCCTTTATCATCTCATTGGACCAATTTATGATCTCAGATTTTAGTTGAGGAGCAGAATGTTGCATCAGAATACATTTTAATAATATGTTAATAAGAAGTTTAACTTACTATGCAGCTATTTCTAATCAGAGAATTTGTTCCCTCATTGTAGCAGTCACTTTTTCAAGTAAGCAGAAAAAATTAATGTTTATGAATTGCAGAAGAGCAATGGTTTCTACGTTTCCAAAATCAAATAAAGGCTCCCTTCATAACATTTGCAACTCTCTGGGGCTGAGAGTTTAGGAACAGATAGAGCACTCCAAAGAAATTGGGCCACAGAAGATTAAAAATCATAATCAATAGTAAATCCCCAGGCTGTAGAGTCATACATTTTCAGTATTCTTGTCTAATCCCAGAAGATTAGAGTTATTAAAGATAATATTTTTGAACTCATCACATTTGTTTTCCACTTAAAAAGCATCCAAGGTGAATGTCATTCTTACTACTAACGCTAAGACCACTCAGACTGCACTACTGTGATAAAGGACAGATCACGTGTCTGTGTCCAGGTCTGAGCAACTGTCCACTACTCACTCTTCTTAAGGAATTGATTGCCTTCGGCCGTGACTGAGTTACAAGGACTGACATTTGGAATTCACTTAGGACGGGCTTTGTATGAGTCGTTTAAGTTCTTGATCTTACTTTTGCGGTCGGTGTTATTTTGAACAAAATGGTCTTCTTCTCCAGGTTCCCTGGAGTGATATATCTCGGCCTCGCTCTAATGTTGTTTCTCGCTGGATGGATTGTTCATTTAGACATTCTCTATAGTTTCTGTATGAGGTATCAATGTAAACATGGCTGCTAAGACCCTCTGGGGTGCTTTTCTCTACCTCCTTTGACTTCTTAACACAGGCTCTACCTACCTATGTTGAGCAGAACCATGAAGAAATTACGCCCTGACAAAATATTGCAATGGTTTTGTAAGGAAACTAAGTGCGCATCACTTTTAGGGATGCCATGATTATGCCAACATTATCAAATTATACAAGTTGGAAAGAAAGAATCAGATAATGGATCACAATTTATATTTAGAGTGACTTTGGGAGAGAAAAATCTATTGTCTCTTGGTTTTATTTACTTTTTTAATTAAGATAATTGGCCCTTAATTCTGTCTAGTGACAGATTTTCTTCATAGCTGGTGCTCCTGGAAAAAGTTTCCTCAGTGTTGGGAATATTACTATTTTCTTATCAGAGGTTCAGTCAGAACTGCATTACTTTTAGCCAGGGATTGCTGAAATACTTACAGAAAAAAGGGGTACTTTTAAAACAATGTTAAAATTGTTAGAGGGAAAGAGAGCCAGGGAGGAAATTTTCATTAGTGCTAATGTACTTCTCTCATTTTCCTTGCAAAGTTATCAGACAATTTCATTAACATAATTTTCTAGCAGTATAACTTTACATCTGATTGTTGCAATGAAAGGTCAGTGAAAATAGTTTCAAGAGTTGATTTAATTATCTATATTGGACAGTTATCTTTTACTAATACTTGCTTTAGAGAATAAAAGGGGGTATAGGACAGCATTAAGTTTGAGATTAGGGTCAGAAAGACATGGGTTCAAATCCCATCTCAGGTCCCACTAGCTTTGTCATTTTGAGGATGAGCTCAGACCTCATTTTGTCTCCTCTGTGAATTGGAATGATATTCCTGGTGAGTTTAGAAGTATTAGAAAATGATAATGTATGCACTGTATTTAGCATAGCATTCAATAAAGTATAGCAAGTAATGTATTAGTATTATCCCCACTTAATGTGTGAAGTAATTCCTTTATATGAGACAGGTTATGAAGTGATGTGGTTTACCTTCGAAGACTTTCCAGGTCTAATAGATTTCTATAACTATCTGCTTATGAATATTTTGGGAGTAGATTTTTCTAAAGACTCAATTGAGTTTAGAAAGTAAAGATCATGATCAAGTAGTTTGATTTAAAAGCTACTAAGAAAGTCTATTAAAATAGTGCAATCAAAAGATTTATTCTTTTTTATCATTATTTTTCTATATATTTTTCTTTATTTTTTTCATCACCATTTATGCCCCCCCTAAACCTTCTTCCACCTCCACCTACCCTTCTCCCTTTGCCATTACCACACGGTTGTCTGTATCCATGAGTTATTTTCTCTCTTTTTCTCTTTGGCTCAAATCCTTACCACCTCTACCACCCCACACACATCTGAGCTGTCTGTCTGCTCTCTATATGAATTTGCCTCTGTTTTCCTTATTAATTAGGTCAGTTTGTTCATTATATTCCACATGAGTGATAGCATATGGTATTTGCCTTTCTCCAACAAGCTAATTTCACTTAGCATTAAAAAGAAGTTTACTCTTCATGATATCATACCCGCAACTATTAGCCTTATTATGTTGCTTAAATCTTCACATGTACTGGTTTCTATTCAAATTTTAGTCATGAAAAAGTGTTACATATTTGACATTCATAAAGGTTCATTCAGCTTTTACTTAAATTGAACTTTATTTGGTACTAGAGTCCCAGTGCATGAATTTGTGCACAGGTAGGGTCTCTCTGGGTGGCCGGTGAGGCTCAGGATGCTCTCCTTCATTCTGGCCCCACTGCACCAGCCTTGGTTCATGCACAATCAGTCCTGATCGGGAGAGGCTTACGCCATAGAGGCAGTGAACCCTGTCTCCGGTGCTCTCCCAAGGGGAATGGCCTTTGTAGAAATATATATGCAACTCATGCGCTCAGCTACCTACTTTTAACAGATCTAACATCTTGTGAACATTATTGGGCTGAAACCAGGTCTCTGACATCCCCAAGGGGTCCCAGAGGGTGCAGGCCAGGCCAAAGGACTCACCAGTGCAAGATCAAGTCTGGAGAGGGACCACCCAAGAGCTCTAGGGCATGTCCGGCCCTTCTTGCTCAGACTCAATCAGCCAAATCCCACTAGCAAGCTAACCTACCAGTCAGAGCATCTGCCCCCTGGTGGTCAGTGCACATCATAGCAAGGGGTTGAGAGGCCCTAGCATATCATTAGCATATTGCATTTTGATTGGTTGAACAGTCAACCAGTCACTGGATGACCGGACACTTAGCATATTAGGCTTTTATTATATAGGATGTTTTTCTTCTAGGATAGAGAAACAAGGACAAAGACAGTGTGGGTCAGAGATGTACTAATGTTACTGCTGTCACTCCTTATTCTTGATTTTGATTCTAATATTCAAAATTGTGTTAGGAAAGATAACAACGTTGATCCTGTGTGTATATTATTACTTTGTTTAATTTTACTACACCGTACACTCATTTTCTAAGGCAGGACTTTTTGTTTGTCGCTTTATTTGTTTGCCAAATGTGTCTCTGTCTTGAGAGATTACAATGGCTGAATTTTCTGAAAATATTATAATCACTAGCATGACACCTACCCTATATCCTCAGTCTCTCCTCTGAATGTGTGATCTATATCTTTATTCTACCTGAATCAGCTGTCCCCTGAAAATGCAACTTCCTCATAGAACAGACTACATTTTCTTGTATTTTGTATAATTTTGTAGAAATATACATCCAATTCATGTGCTCAACTATCTACCTTTAACAGATCTAACATCTTGTCAACATTATTTGCTTTTATTCTTTCTTTTCTTTTTCCCCCTCCATCCTTCACTTCCTTCTTTTATTCTTCCTTCCTTCTTTATTTTATTTATTTATTTATAAATATATATTTATTGATTTCAGAGAGGAAGGGAGAGGGAGAGAGAAGTAGAAACATCAATGATGAGAGAGAATCATTGATCACCTGCCTCCTGCATACCACCTACTGGGTATCGAGCCCTCAATCCACACATGCACTCTTGACTGAAATTAAATCCTGGACCCTTCAGTCTGCAGGCCAACACACGATCCACTGAGCCAAACCATCTAGGGTGCTTCCTTCTTATTTTAGAGACCAAATATTTCAGGTAAGTAAAATATCTTGTTTCCTATGTTTCCCTCTCACAGTCTCTTTTACCTCCTGTAAGAACTATCCTGAAATTGCTATTATCACATTTATGCCTACTTTACTCTGACATTATGTATACATCTGTTTTGTATATTTTCAAAACTCTGTAAATGATATAATTCCACAACTTATCTTTTTTTTTTTCTGTAAAACAGCATACACTGAGATGTATTTTTGTTAGGTGCTTGAGAAATGTTTATGGCATTAATAATATATAAGATCTTGGATGCTACTCAAAGAGGAATTTTAGGTAAGAGGAAAAATAGAAAATTTTTAGACTTCTAAAATTGGCAAAAATATCTGAACTGGTGTGGGGAGGAGAAGAAGAAAAGTTCTATTTGCTGGATATTGTGATAATCAGCCTTGCCTACTTTGGAATGATTTGGAATAGAGACAGAGATAAGTACCAAATTATTGGTGTTGATATTTAATATATCAGCTTCACCAAGTTAAAAATGCTTTAAAAGAAACAACTACCCTGCCAGCTGTGGCTCAATGGTTGAGCAATGACCTATGAACCAGGAGGTCACATTCGATTCCCAGTCAGGGCACATGCATGGTTGTGGGCTCGATACCCAATCATGCAGGAGGCAGCTGATCAATGATTCTCTCTCATCATTTATGTTTCTATCTTTCTCTTCCTCTCTGAAATCAATAAAATATATATTTTTAAAAAAGAAACAACTGTAACACTAGAAATCACATAGAAAGTAACTTTGTTTTGGGGGGTGTTGTTTTTATTTTTGGTGTGTGTGTGTGTGTGTGTGTGTGTGTGTGTGTGTGTGTGTGTTTTTGCTAAGTATCACGAGTAATCTGTCAATCAATACTACTTCCCAGAATCAGGCTCTGGTTTTGTGGAGACCAGAAACTCCTTGCATTCATATACTTTTTAGCTCTCAGAACATTCAACAGGAATCCAGATCTTCTGAACTTTAATAATAACAGGCCACCAAAGTCTGCAGACATGATAATAATTCATTTTCAGAAAAAAATACCTTTATTCCTGACACGGAGAACCATCCTCCACAAGGTCCCTGAGAGAGGATTTTAACCTTGTGCACACTAAGTGGTTATTTATTATTGGAAAGCCCATGCCATTGGATGAGTTATTGTTATGCAGCCGAGTCCACTTCCAGTCTTGAGTTACCAGAAAAGAACAAAATATAAAATTTTTAAAGCAAGCTTAACACAACTGATTTGAGATATAAGGGGAGAAAATATGTATTAAAAGAAGTTTATTGGGAAAAGTCTACAGGAAATGAGTTAGCTAAGTCTCTACAATTATCACACATTCTCTAAACACATCTATTCTCCTTAAAATGTATATTTTTTTCTTTTTAAAATATTTTATTGATTTTCTATAGAAGGATAGAGAGTTAGAAACATCGATGAGAGATAGACATTGATCAGCTGCCTCTTGCACGCCCCCTAATGGGGATGTGCTTACAACTAAGGTACATGCCCTTGACCAGAATCGAACCTGGGACATTTCAGTCCGAAGACCAACGCTCTATCCACTGAGCCAAACCGGTTTCGGCTGAAAATGTGTAATTATGCAAAGACTTGCTTAATGAATTTCTCTCTTAAAAATTTGAACTTTTTTCTTTAAGACACGTTTTGAGCTTTAATATCTGTTTTCTACTTAGCTCCTATGGTTAGTTAGCTGTGTTGGAAGAGGACAGAGAGGGGATCAATGGTAATGAAAAATAAAATAAATTTAAAAATAAAATTTTAAAATAAAAAATAGAAAGAAACCTATATATAGCTACAAGCACATAAAAAAAATGTCAGGCAATTGTGAGACATGAAAGCTACTATATTTTACCTTGTAAATGTCCATTTTATTTTATTATTAATAGATTAGTTTTAGTTGTACAACATAGTTATATCTCTATATATCTACTGAAGTGATCACCACAAGTCTAATAGGCATTTGTCACTGCACATAATTATTACAATATTGACTATATTCTCTGTGCTATCCATTGCATTCTCATAACTTATTTATTTTATAACTGGAAATTTGTACCTTTTATTTCTTTTCACCTTTTCACATTCCCTCACTCCTTTCCCCTCTGGCAACGATCAGTTTGTCTCTAAATCTATGAGTCTATTTCTGTTTGTTTGTTTTTTGGTTTGTTTTTGTTTTTGTTTTTTAGATTTTATATATAAGTAAAATTTAGTTGACTGCAAAGAATTTGATTTCAGAGTGTTCACTAAAAGTCCATAATTAAGGACATTTTCTATGTGTGAGATATTCTAAAGAGGAGGCCAGCAAATTCCACTTTTAGAAAAGGTAAAGATAATAAGTTCTGTTGATTGCTCCACCATCAATCTAAACTAGCCCGAAAGAAAATGTTTAGACTTCTGGGCAAATTAATAATAGTAAATGCATTCCTCAAGTTTGCGGAGATTTAATTCATATCATATGACTTTCTTGGAAAAATTTCAGGTATAGTTATAGAAATAATAAGGGCCTATATTGATTGAAAAGAGTGTCATGTTGTCTTTGAGAAAAATTGTTGATATAGCCATAGGGAGAAGTTTTAAAGCACCAGACACACTGGCTGAAGGAAGAGTGAATGTGTACTGTGTGTTGGGGTTGGGAGGGCTGGGAATAGAGGGGAGAGCAGGCAAGGGGAAGGAGACCCAGTGAC
>PVJN01004519.1:0-89514 GCA_004026805.1 Lasiurus borealis
CAATACAGACCTATGAATGTCACTCTCCTGACAAAACGAACTACCCCCTGTACATAAATCTGTGGAGCTCCCCTCGGCAGTTAGAATACAGTCTAAACTGCTTTCACAATTGGGAAACAGTTTACCTGTCCAACCTTCTGTCGGTTCAACACCTGTGTTCCAATTATACTGAGCCAGGCCAATTGCTGTTCTTCAAATACACGTTGGCTTTCTAATGTCCTTGTTTGTTTTGGTCACTCTGTTCCCTTATCCTGGATTTCTCTTTATCCCAATCTCTACCTGTTGAATTGCTTCCAACCCTGCAAGATCCAACTCAAATGTCTTCTTTAGTGAAATTCTTACAGATCTTCCAAGTCAGATCTGTGAGATCAATTAATACCTCTTTCCCAGCACTCTGTGTTTCTGTTACTACACTCACTTCATTTGGGTATATGTTGCAGTTGCCTGTGTCCTCTGTCTCCCACTACCTGCGAGAGCCAGCAAAGCAGGGTGTGTTTCCCCCCTGGGCAAAGTACAAGGAAGAAAGTAAATTCTCACACCTGAAATGCCCACTGTACTTGTTTTAATAATCATATTTTCTCACATCTCTTTATGTACATGTTCATCCATATATGCATAAATGCACTCATTCATGCTATTTTCTTTTGGAACCCTCTTTTAGTTTTGTCTTTTCTTCATTTTACCCTTACTATTCTCACTCTCATCATTTAAAAAGTTAAGCATGTATATACATATGTGTATGCGCACACACACGAGAGGCCTGGTGCACAAATGTGTCCCTCAACCCATCCTGCACACTCTCCAATCTTGGACCCACAGATCAGGCATAAACTGGCACTTGGACATCCCTCTCACAATCTGATACTGCTGGCTCCCAACTCTCTCCTGTCTGCCAGCCTGATCACCCCTTAACCACTCCCCTGCCAGCTTGATCAATGCCTAACCTCTCCCCACTGATCTGATTGCCCCCAAGTGCCCTCCCCTGAAGACCTGATTTTCCACAACTGCCCTCCCCTGCTGGCCTGATGGCCCACAACTACCCTCTCCTGCAACCATCTTGTGATGGCCATCTTTGACCACATGAGGGTGGCCATCTTGTGTGAGGGTGTGAGAGTCAATTTGCGTATAGTCTCTTTATTATATAGGATATATATATACTAGAGGCCTGGTGCATGAATATTCATGCACTGGAGGGGAGGTCCCTCAGGATGGCCTGCCTCCTCTCACAGTCTAGGAACCCTCAGGGGCAGGAGGCAACCTGGTGATCAGGGGAAGGTGATGCCCCCACCACACCTCTGCTGCTGCCATGGCTGGCAGCGCAAACCTCAGCTGGCCCTGGTTACCTAAGCCTCAGGTGGCCCTGGGAGGCTGGGGGGCTGAAAGAACTGGAGGACTATGGAGGCAGAAGCTCCAGCGGGGCTGATGGGACTGGGTGCCACCATCTTGTGGCTGTGGGTGCCACCAACTTTGAGAGTGGGGCAGTCAATTAGCATATTCACTCCTTGTTGGGTGTGGGTGCTGCCGTCTTTGTGTTGGCGTGAGGGTCAATTATATATATATACCCTGAGATACGAGTGCCCTAACATACAAGATTTTTGAGATACGAGCCGTCGAGCGAGTGATTTTTGCTTTGAAATACGAGCAACATTTGAGATAGGAGTAATCACATGGATCAGCCGGCTGCACACGACCCACCAGTTTACCACGACTCGAGCGTCTCATAGTTTCCCTTGCCTCAAGGTTACGGAACAAATTAAACTCGTATCTCGAGGTACCACTGTATATACATATACACATACATATATATGCATATAAATACATATATACTAAAGGCCTGGTGCACAAAATTCATGTACAATGGGGTGTGTCCCTCAGCCCAGCCTGCACCCTCTCCAAGATGGGACCCCTTGAAGGATGTCCCGACTGCCAATTTAGGCCCGATCCCAGAAAAATATCTGACTGTCCATTTAAGCCCGATCCTACTGGGATTGAGTCTAAACAGGCAATCAGACATCCCTCTCACAATCCAGGACTGCTGGTTCTCAACTGCTCATTTGCCTGCTTTCCTGATTGCCCCTAACCACTTCTGCATGCCAGCCTGATCACCCCCTAACCACTCCCCTGCCAGCCTGATTACCCCTAATTGCCTCCCCTGAAGGCCTGGTCACTTCTAACTGCCCTCCCTTGCAGGCCTGGTCACTCCTAACTGCCCTCCCCTGCAGGCCCAATCTCCCCCAACTTCCCTCCTCTGTCATCCTGGTCACCCCTAACTGCCCTCCCTTGCAGGCCCGTCCCTCCCTACTGCCCTCCTCTGCTGGCCATCTTGTGGTGGCCATCTTGTGTCCACATGGGGGAAGCCATCTTGTGTGTTGGAGTGATGATCAATTTGCATAGTCCTCTTTTATTAAATAGGATATATATTAGAGGCTTGGTGTACAAATTTGTGCAACAGTGGGGTCTTTCAGCCTGGCCTATGGAATTGGCTCAAAACTGGCTCTCTGACATCCCCTGAGGGCTCCTGGGTTGTGAGAGGGTGTAGGCCAGGTCACGGAATCCCACCGGTGCATGAACAGGGCCAGGGAGGGATGCAGAAGGTTGGCCAGCTGGGGAGGGACTGCAGGAGGGCTCCAGGGTGTGTCCGGCCCATCTCACTTAATCCAGATTGGCCAGACCGAAGCAGCAAGCTAACCTACCAGTTAGAACGTCTTCCCCCCTGGTGGTCAGTGCACATGTTAGCAAGCAGTTGAGTGGCCTTAGCATATCATTAGCATATTATGCTTTGATTGGTTTAATGGCTGATTGATCAACTGGACATTTAGCATATTAGGCTTTTATTATATAGGATATCTATCTATCTATCTATCTATCTATCTATATATTACCCTTATTTATTTTGCAAAACGAGGTATCATAGTATATACACTTGTCTACTTCTTGCTTTTCTCATTTAATAAGTCATAAAAATACTTTCAATCTAACTGGTATTGCTCTAATTTATTCTTTTATTTTACAGGCTGTATAAAGTTTTGGATGTATCAAGAGTTTCCCTATTCATGATACTAATTATTTTTTTTAAATTGCCTCAGCCATTAATATTTGAGTAAACATCTTTATATGTGTATCCAAATGCCCTGGTACTTTAATTTCTGAGGGATTAATTCCTCAATATGAAAATTAATATATTTACAACATTAATAGATTGTCTTCTAAAAGATTGTAACAATTTGCTCTGCATAATTTTAGCCATTCTGATAAGTAAAAGTGGTAGTTTGTTATTCCTTTAATTTGTATTTCACTTACTACTAGTGAAGCTGCTCATGTTTTCTCTCTTTCTCTTTTGGCATTTCTGTTCTACAAATTGCCTATTCAGATATGTAGTTCATTTTTCTTTTTGAATCAAAATTCTGGTTACCTTGGGAAAATGCCTGCTGTTGTCTTTCTCATGCAATTCTAGAGTTCTGCTAGTCATGAACCCCACTTCTCTGACCACAATAGTGGGCATGACCCATACTAGGACAAATTTCTATCCAGGAACTTATATCTTGAATTTTAGGTTAGCAGGGTCTTAAATAATTATCCTGAATGCCAGCCCCTAAAATCCTTAAGGTCTACCCTGTTTCTTTTACATATTTTCACACATTTTTAAGTGATGGCTCTGGGTATTATAATTAACATGTAAACTTAAAATAATATAATTTAAAGTAATATCAACTTAATTTGTATAGCATATAAAATTTTTGCTTCAAAATAGTTCCTCTGTCTTTTGTGCTATTATTTTCACATATACCAATGTATCCATATATATATTATATATATATATATATATATATATATATATATATATATACACATATATATTATACATATACACACACACACTTGTATTATTTTACACATTATAATCCCATCAACCATTTTATAATTGATTACTGTTTAAAGCAGTTGTCTTTGAAATCAGATAGAAGAGTTACAAATGAAAAATATATTTATACTGTCATATGTTTACCTATATAGTTATGTTTCTTTATGTGGATTCCAGCTACTGCCTAGCATTTTTTTTATTTCAGCCTGAAGCACTCCCTTTCCTGTTTTCTTTTAATAACTGAATTTCTCCATTTTTTGACAGTTCAGTAGATATAGAATTCTTGGTTGATAGTTGTTTTCTTTCAGCACTTTGAATATGTCATCCTACTGCATTTTGAACTCCATAGTTACTGATGGAATGTCAGCCATTGATCTTATTGAGGATTCCTTGTATGTGAAGAGCCATTTTTCTCTTTCTAACTTAAAGGCTTTTTCTTTGGGTTTCTATAGTTTGACTATGATTTGTTCAGGTAGGGATCTCAGTGCCTATTGTATTTAAAATGTTTGGAGCTTCTTATATGTGTTAATAAATGCTTTTCATCAAATTTGGGACATTTTTAGCTATTATTATTTCAAATATTATTTTTACTTTTTTCTCTCTGTTGTCTCCTTCTGAGGTTCATATTGTATTTATGTTGGTACACTTGATGTTGTCACACAAATTGTTGAAGTTTTGTTCATTCTAATTTTTCTTCTTTCTGTTTTTTAGACTATATTATCTTAATTGACCTATCTTTCTTCTACATGTTAAATCTCCTCTAGTAAATTTGTCATTTCAGTCATTGTAATTTTCAACTACAGAATTTATATTTGGTCCATTTTTATAACCTTTGTCCCTTTATTGATATTTTGTGTTTTATGAGATATCCTTCTCATTCTTTTTTTTGTTTGTTTAGTTCTTTACATATGATTCCCCTTAATTATTTTAAGATACTTGTATTTCCTGAATTAAACACTTCATCTAGAAAGTCCACAATCTAGCCGAAACTGGTTTGGCTCAGTGAATAGAGCATCGGCCTGCGGTCTGAAAGGTCCCAGGTTTGATTCCTGTCAAGGGCATGTACCTTGGTTGCGGGCACATCTCCAGTGTGGGGCATGCAGGAGGCAGCTGATTGATGTCTCCCTCTCTCATCGATGTTTCTAGCTCTCTGTCCCTCTCCCTTCCTCTCTGTAAAAAATCAATAAAATGTATTAAAAAATAAAAATTAAAAAATAGAAAGTCCACAATCTAGAGACAGTTTCTATTGACTGCTTTTATTTCTCCCTATATAGCAGCCATTCTTTCCTATTTCTTTATGTGTATCTCATAGATTTTTGTTGAAAAACAGGGAACATTAAATTATATAATATAACAGCTCTGTAAATCAGATTTCCTCCATCATCCTCAAGATTTGTTGTTTCTTTTTTATTTTTGTTGTTGTATTTGCTACTATTGTTTGCTTGTTTAGTGACTTTCCTGTAATTATTTTGTGAAGTCTGTGTTCTTCTTTGTTCTATGCAGCATTGATGTGTCTGCTAAGTTTGCTTAGTAGTCAACTAATCATTGTACAGAGATTTTCTCAACTGCCTTGAGCCAATAGGTTTTTTATCCTTTGCCAAGGAGGTGTGTGGGTGTGTGTGTGCTGGGGCAATATTTCATATCCTGCTTTTCAAAGCCTCCAGATCAGAGAGTGTTGAGAGATTTCTGGGTATGAACAAAGCACTGCATGTGCATCTTGTTTTTTTATATCTCTAGGAACATTTTGGAACTTTCATTTAAGATTTGTTTGTGTGTGTGTGTGTGTGTGTGTGTGTGTTTGAAAACCTCTTGTTTGCCCCAACTGGTATTGCTGCCTCAGGCAGCTATGATGTTAAAAAATCATCACTGATTGGTTTTGACAAACACCCTGGGGATAGAGGTTTTCTCAGTGACCAAGTTCTGAGGTCAAATAAAGATAAACCTCTTAATAGGACTTTTCTAGGGAATTGCCAAATGGTCAAATAGTAACAATTCTCTTGAGACTTTTTTGGAGGCTCCAAATCCATTATGCTCCCTCCAGTGGCTGCTAGATTACTGTTTTCCACAGCTATCATAGTTATGAAGCTGTTGGTTTTTTAGACTACTGAAGAACTGGGGTAAAGCAGATATAAATAGGGCATGTTGAAGGGTAAAGCAGATATAAATAGGGCATGTTGAAATGCCACAAAGCTTATTGTTTTTATTGAGATTTGGCCACTTCATTTGAGTAAATGCTCCTCAAACTGCCAGAGGCTTTTGACCAATTTCCATAGTTCTGAAAAAGTTGATTTTGATTCCCGCCCCCCACCCCCAACCCCACTACCGTGGTGTTCTTGTTGCTTTTATAGAGGTATGGATTTTGGATATACTTGCTCTGTTATTCTGGAAGGTCCTTATTCTGCTTTTTTTTTTCTAATTAACTAAGCATTTTTATTGTTTTGTCACTATTTTGAGGGGAATATTTTCCCCATACAGAGTTGACTTATATAGAAAAAACTCTTATACAGAGCCACCTTATCCAATTTATTTTTATTATGTTTTTAATAGTTTTTTAAAATCTAGATAAATAATCATATTATTAAAATAAATAATTTTTCCAGTATTTATAACAATTACATTTTTCCTCATTTTATTGCATTTTTCAGAATCTATAAAACAATGGTCAACAATGATGTGGAAAATTTTGTTTATTACTGATTTTAACAGCAATGGCCTAATGATTTCCATGTTTAGAATAATTTATGTTGCTTCTAATTAAATAATTTTATTACATTTAATTTTTTTCAACAATGAATGTTGAATTGAATTGAGCTGGTTCACAAAGTTTTGTGAAGCTTTCAAATTTAGGTCTTAACATTAACTCTGGGTTATTATTTGAAGATAACTTGTGAAGTGTCTCATAACCTTGAATTACTTAGGCAGTCAGATGAATTATAAATTGAGATATAACTATAGGGAACTTGAAGAAGGCTAGAGAATATACCCATGCATGTGTTAACAGAGACTTTCTGAAGGTAAAATTTCTACTTGGATTGTTTGTGACATTAATATCTCTACTTAAGTGAGGTAGGAAATTCAAGGCATATGACAAGGAAGGGAATCCCTGTGTCAGACTGGCAAGTATGATGTTCTGGGATAAGGAGAGTTATTATTCTTGCTGTAGCATTTCTCATATATTATCTGAAAACCAGGGCACTCAATTAATGGAATGGCGTTAGCTTGGAACCCTTAATTCCTAAAGGTATCCTCTTCCTGTAACCCATGCTAAACCCTATCATGAAAAAGGTAACCTCTATTCTTTACCCTCTTGGCTCCTCATCTTGATTCCCTTTTCATTTCGTTACATTTGGAATTTAAATAAAATTTCAGAATGTTTGCCTTGAAATCGACCAAAAAGCCACTAGAATCCCCAGGCCTCCCACTCATTAACCAACTAGTGGCATCAGGCATTGAGACTCAGTATCCACATCACAATCCTGAGATGCTCCCTGCCTGGTCTCAAAATGACCTCCATAGGTTGGCTCCAACTTCTACTGGTACCTAGAAGGCTGCAGGTAGTTTATGAATGGTACATTTAAAAATTGGACTACTTTCAGATGACATTCATTCTTTTATTATTATATTTTCACAAAAATTTATCAAGTATAGGAGATACCAACCTCTTCCTCTCTATTTTCTTGCTTGCTCCAAAATACAGTGTTTCTGCTTTCTCAGAAGTGTGAGGGGAAAAGCTGCAATCCTTTTTGCTTTCACCTTCCACTTGTTGTTTCTTTTGGGAGGTAGAATGGTTTATATGATTGCTATTTTAGAAAAAGAATTATTGTATTCATTTGGCCCAGTCCCTCCTTGACTTTCGTTTGGAATGATATTTCCCTCAGGAGATGTGCATTCTTTTCTTCTTTGAATTGTAGATTAGCTGGAGCAGACCCTGCTTGTGGTTGTACAAGTTCTGCCTGTAATTAACTTCAATTTGGGAAGAGGGAATGTGAAAGTGATTTTGACCTCTAATATATGCTATGTTCTTTAATCTAGCATTACCATAAAAAGTTGGTATTTGTATTATTATCTGATTCCTTGATTGATATTTCTACAGTCCGGAACTCAGAGGCAATAAGGATGTGATTCTCACTCTCAAACTTCAATTTTTGGTGCTTTTCATTGTTAGAAAGTTAAAGAATTATAACATAGTCACTGACTTCAAGAAATTTGTAGCTTGCCCTAACTGGTTTGGCTCAGTGGATAGAGCATCAGCCTGTGGATTTCAATGGTCCTAGGTTTGATTCTGGCTAAGGGCATGTACCTTGGTTGTGGACGTATCCCCAGTAGGGAGTGTGCAGGAGGCAGTTGATCAATGTCTCTCTCTCATTGATGTTTCTGGCTCTCTATGCCTCTCCCTTCCTCTCTATAAAAAATCAATAAAATATTTTTTTAAAGAAATTTGAAGCTTTGTAGTGGAAATAATACATTTACATAGATGACAATTCAAATGAGGATATTACCACAAAATCACTTTTTGGCTTAAGGTATTTATTTATTTATTGATTGATTGATTGATTGATTGATTGATTTAGTTATTACACATGTGTCCCCTATTGCCCCCCGCAACCCCATTCATGTTATGCTTTTACCCCCCTGTTGTCTATGTGCATTGGTTAGGCTTATATGAATGCATGCATACAAGTCCTTTGATTGATCTCTCCCCCTCTCCCCCACCCTTCATTACTTTCCCTCTGAGGTTTGAACATCTGATGGATGCTTCTCTGTCTCTGGATCTGTTTTGGTTCATCAATTTATGTTGTTCATTATAATCACAAATGAGTGAGATCATGTGATATTTATCTTTCTCTGACTGACTTATTTCTCTTAGCATAATGCTTTCCTGCTCCATTCATGCTATTGCAAATGGTAGGAGTTCCTTCCTCTTTATAGCAGCATAGTATTTCATTGTGTAGATGTACCACAGTTTTTAATCCACTCATCTACTGATGGGACTTGGCTTAAGGTTTTATGACAGACTCTGAGGATACAGAAATATGTTATGGTTTCTGTTTTTATGGACTACAAAATAAAATCTTCACAGAGAAAAGGGAGCTTGACCTAGACTTTAAAGGGTACAATTTCAAAGGGCAGAGATAGGAAGATATTCTAGGTAGAGGAAATAGCATGAGCATAAGCTTGAAGGCAGCAATCAAAGCAAGCAATCCATATTGATACTGCTGGATGGATCTTTCAGGAGAGCAATGGGAAATAACTAGACAAGTATATTGGAGCTAGATTGTGTGTTTTCTTTATTGCTGGCCTAATCAGGGACAGTAGTGCCTGATGGTTAAGAGTCAGTGACACTGGGGGGAAAAGGAGGGAAGGGAGAGAGAGTTTTCAATAGAGGCTAAACTCCTTAAGAGAAGGAAAACATTTCCAAAATATGTACTTTGCTCTGTAAACTTATTCAGTATTCAATTACTGACTGAGAAAGACCTTAGAGATATTCTACTTTAAACTTTTCATTTTAAAAATGAAGAAAGAAGCTCAGAGAGATGAAGTGAATATTCATATGAACAGTAGGAGCATATCTGAAAAATTTAAAAATGATGTCCATATGTCCAGGCCAGTGTCTCAGTGGTTAGAGCATTGGCCCACATATCTGTAGAGTCACAGGTTAGATTCCTGGTCCAGGACACGTAATTGGGTTGCAGATTCAATCCTGCATAGAGTGAGTGCAGGAGGCAACCAATCAATATATCTCTCTCACATCAAAGTCTCTCTTTCTCTCTTTCTCTCACCCTCCCTCCCTTCATCTCTCCTTCTATTCTACTCTATCTAAAATCAATGGAAATATACCCTCAGGTGAGGATTAACAAATAACAAAAATAATGTTAATGTCGAAAATTCATTCCAAGAAATAAAAGCAGAAATAGCATCATCTTTGAGAAGGGCAGATGTACTCTAGAATTTCAGTAACACAATAGGTAATGAACTGTTTCAGAAACACAAACTAAACAATATATTACAAAGTGAGTAGGAAGATTCCTAGTCCTTACATGTGTGGACACTGGTCTTTGTGAACCAGAGGGACTGAGTCATAGTAATTAGTAGATTATTGTTAGGTTATATATTCTTTTCATGTTACAGTCATGCACCAAAATGACTCAAAGGTTACCTTTCAACCTTCAGCAAGCCTTTAAAAGGTAAGAAACATCTTTTGTTGGTGCCTGCTAAGATGATGGGGGGTCATTGGGAAGGGTAACCATTATGAGTCTTAGTAGGGAACCTGCCTCCTAGGCCTCACTTGTCAGACAGTGAGTTCCCCGGGACAGGCAGGAACAAGATACAGAGGGGAACACCTATGGGAAACAGAAGTAAACATTATATTAAGAATAATTAAATTAATAAAATGGACATTCTCCAACCCACTTCATCACTGAATATATAATGCAATGTGGCCAGAGGGAGAGTTTTAATGAGCACCAGACACCCCGAAACTAGGTGTCCGGAATCCAACACAGTTGATGCAAATTGCCAGTCCTTTGAGGTTGGGAAGCTTGCTGGTTGTCTAGGCCTTCTTACTGTGAAAGTTGAGATGGGCTTAGCCTATAGTGCTCTTAAACAAATGTTTTTTTTTTTTTTTTTAAAAACAGGTTTATTTATTCAAGTACTAATAGTATACAATTCACCCATTTAATCTCAACAGTTTTCAGTACTTTCATAGATATCTGCAAGCATCACCATAGTCAATTTTAAGGTAATTTTATTTCCTTAAGAAATCTCAGCTGGTGAGAAAGATCCAGCAATGCCAATCTTGTGTATATACCATAACAAATTGAAAGCAGGGACTCAAACATATATGTATACTTGTGTCTGTACCAGCATTATCTGCAGCAGGCAAAAACAAAACATAAAAACAAACAAACAAAAAGATGGAAGCAATCAAAATGTCTATCACTAGATGAATGGAAAAACAAAATATGGTATATACATATAATGAAATATTAATTATCCAGTCTTAAAAAGGAATGAAAGTCTAACTCATGGATGAACCTGGAAAACATTATGCTAAGTGAAATAAGCCAGTCACCAATGACAAATATTGTATAATTCCATTTAGATGAGGGACCTGGAGTAGTCAAATTCATACTGAGTAAAGTAGAATGGTGGTTGCCCGGGGTTGAAGGGAAGGGTGGGGAAAATGGGAGTTATTTTTTTAATGGGTGCAGAGTTTCAGTGGGGGAAGATGAAAAAGTTCTGGAGAGGGATAGTGATGATGTTGCACAAGAAATGTGAAAGTGACTAACTAGCGTGTTTTAGTGGTTGAGTGTCGACCTATGAACAAGAAGGTCATGGTTCAATTCTCGGTCAAGACACATGCTAAGTTGGGCTCTATCTTCAGATCAGCAGGAGGCAGCTGATCAAGGTTCTTTCTCATCATTGATGTTTCTATCTCTTTTTCCCTCTTCCTTCCTTCCACTCTGAAATCAATAATAATGTATTTTTTTAAATGTGAATGTGCTTAATGCTACAAAACTGTACACTTAATAATGGTTCAATTAGTAAATTTAGTTACATATATTTTATCATATCTTAAATTAATATATTTTTATTGACTGGAATCAAACCCAGGACCCTTCAGTACACAGGCTGACACTCTATCCACCGAGCCAAACCAGTTAGGGCACCATACTTTTCTTGAAAGAGGGAATATCATTTTTGGGCCCTTGGGAGGAAAGATCCTTTCCTGCCTATCTCCAACACAACTGAAGGTCACAGTGCAGAAAGGGTGTGGACTTCGGAGGCAGACCGGCTTCTTGCCTCCACTTGCAAGCCATGTGACCAACACACTCTACTAGTTCTCTGTTTCCTCATCTGGAAAATAGAAATAATAAAGCAGCATGGCTCAGATATTGTGGAGCTTTCTTGAAATCTAATATTCTGTTAGACCACTGTAGAGTATACTCTTCAACATAAAATGGCATGAAACATAAAAATATGTATATAAGCTTTAAAAAAAGATAACTCCATATTCTTTAGCTATCACCCCTTCCCCCAGTACTCATACCCTCTTCCTACTACCAGCCTAAGCAACCACTAATCCACTTTCTCTACATGTAAATTACCTATGCTGGGCTTTTATATAAATACAATCATCTAATCTGTGATCTTTTGTGATCTTTTTTGCTTTGAACTAAGCTGCCTCTGCCTGTGAGAAGCTGCATTTCCACAGTGGGAACATAGGGGCTGCAGGCAAGGCTGGGCAGAGCAAATGGGATTATTAGGAATGAAAACTAAATGCAAGTCTTAAAATTTAAAGCAATTTAAAATTTTCTTATTATGAAGTAATATATTCATTTTGAAAATCTCAAAGAATATTGAATAGCAAAAATAAAAAAATAGACTACAGCTCTAATCTCACCACCCAGAAATAACGATTGTCAACATTCTGAGAAATATTCTTTCACACTTTTTGCTATGCATATTATATTCTCATATACACATATATTAATTGTGCTTTTTAAATCTTTTTTTCTGTTTATAAAAGATATAGATGCTTCCATATAGCTATCAAACCATAGAAATATATAATTTAGAATGTATTTTATAACCCCTTATATATGTGTATATTTTCATTTAAGAATAGATCATGACATTTTTCATGTTAGCACATAGAAATTTATTTCATTTTTTTAAAAAGTTGCTTAGTAGCTTATAAGATTGTGCCATTATTTTTTTTGGCATTCTCCACTGATAAATTTAGTGTAACTTCTAAAATTTCACTGATATGATACAATCAAGATATTTATACTTGTTTCTTTGTGCAAGTATTTCCTAAGAGTTGAGTTTTGGGGTCAAAGGGTATGGAAATACACTATTGTGTAACCTGCCTTTAAAAAACAATAACCTATTAATATATTATGAACTTCTTTTCAAGTCATTGAACATTTAGCCTAATTTTATAAGCTATTAATGTGTTAAAATTTATTTTCCCAATGTCTTACCATTAGAAATTGAATTATTTCTACAGTTTTCTCTATTATAAAAAATTTTTTGATAAACATTACTTTAGCTAAGTTGTTGCATGTATGCTTAAAATGTCAAGATATTGAATTGCTCATTCAATGTGCTCATACACATTAAAAAAAACTTTCATGGTTTTTTTTCTTATTACAGAAATAATATCTGTTCATCCTAGATTAGAAAATACAGGTAGGCATAAAAACTAATACATAACCTCTCCAGAGGTAACCTTTGGTAATGTTGTAGAGGTAACAGCTGGTAATTATTTTGTTTGCATACTTTCTTTTTACATGAATGCAAATACAGAGAACATTCTGCTTTGAACTATCTATAATGGGCATCTATTCATTATTTCCACTGTCATTTTTTATTGTTTGTGTTGTGTTTTTTTAACAGAGAGGAAGGGAGAAGGAGAGGGAGAGAGAGTTAGAAACATTGATGAAAGAGAAACATCGATTCAGCTGCCTTCTGTACCCTCCCTACTGGGGATGTGCCTGAAACTAAGGTATATGCCCTTGACCAGAATCTAACCTGGGACCCTTCAGTTCGCAGGCCAATGCTCTATCCACTAAGCCAAACCAGTTAGGGCTCCACTGTCATTTTTAATATCTAAAATTATTATATCTTATAAATGCGAAATTTACTGATACAATCATCATTGCTGGGCATTTAGGTTGTTAATGTACATATTTTTAAAACTTGTCAGGTGGATGTAGTACATGTAGGGAAAATCATCTGTCTAAGACCCCTAAACAAAAGGCACCTTCCTCTTTATGGACTCGTGGGCCAGGAGGAGGGAGAGAGGAGGAAGGGTGAGTAGTAGAAAAGTACTGGTGAAAGTAGAGAAGGGCCTCTGCCAAGGCCCCCAATAAGGAGGGATCTGAGTGGATGCATCTAGGTTAGGACTGTAGAAATGTGTATGAGCTGGGCTGGTTGGTGTGAGGAGAAGGAGGGCTAAGTCCTTGACTGCGACTCCCTCCAGGAAATTGTAATGCATTAGCAGTGCAAGTCTGGTGTGGGAAGGGGTGCTTCTGCCCATGAGGCCTGCCAGACAAAACCTTATAATTTCATTTTCAGTCTCTCTGAACCTGAGATTCCTCACATGCAAAAATGAACTGAATTAATCCATTCTTTCAGGGTTTTTAGTGAGGATTAAGATTACATATGCAAAAAGACCTCTTACAAAATACATATTTATAAATGTTAGTTTAATTTCATCCATTTGAAGCCAGAAACTTAAGTTCAAGTGCTTACTTTGGTACTTACTAGCTATAGCAAGTGACCTCAAGGAAGTCACTTAAGTTTGCTGAACTCTAGTTTTGTCATCTGTAAAATAAAGTTGCTGTAAGGATTAAATAAAACTATATATTAAACTGTACCTCCAGTTAGTCTGTTAAGCAACTCCTGAATACAGCAATGGTACTGTTCATAAGAGCAACTCCTATTCCTGCTCCCTCATATCTCTGTGGGAGCATCTAATACTGTGCTATGTGATGTGGGGAAAACAAGGGAGGCATAAAACAATAGTGGGCATAGAAATTAGCATAATTTACATGGAGATTGTTAAAGAGACTTATGTAAATGCAGTAAGTGTGAGAGATAAAATCAAATAGGAGGAAGAAAAGGTCATATAACAGAATAAAAAATTTGTTCTGATTGTATACATTCTAAGTATATCAGTGAACTCATCAAGCAATGGTGGACACAGTAGAAAGTTGGTTCCTGACTACTGGGAATGTTTAATCCAAACTTGGATGACAACTCATTTGAGAAACAGAAGAAGGAATTTCTAAGGCTCTCTGACATGCAATAAACAATTATACCAAAGAGTATAGAATGAAGTATGAAGACATTCTTGGTTGTGTATTACTTTCCTATTGCTGATGTAATATTTATTGGCTTAAAACCATACCAATTTATTCTCTTATAGTTCAGGAAGTCAGAAGTCTAAAATTAAAGTGTTGGCAAGGCTGTGTTCTTTCTGAAGATTTCAGGAGAAAATTCATTTCTTAGCTTTTTCAGCTTCTGAAAGTTGCCCACATTTCTTGGCTTATGGCTCCTTTTTTATATAACTCTATACTCTTCCTTCTGTCTTTGCATTTCCTACCATTTATTCTGTTCCTGCTGCCTCCCTCACTCTTTTTTTATATTTTTAAATAAATCGTTATTGTTCAGATTATTACAATTGTTCCTCTTTTTTCCCCCATAACTCCCCTCTACCCAGCTCCCATCACTCCCTCTGCCTTTACCTCTCCCACCATTGTCCTCATCCATAGGTGTATGATTTTTGTCCAGTCTCTCCCTACACCCTCCCTCATCTCTTTCCCCCTGAGAATTGTCAGTCCACTCCCTTTCTATGCCCCTGATTCTATTATATTCAACAGTTTATTCTGTTCATCAGATTTTTAATTCACTTGATTTTTAGTTTCACTTGCTGATAGATATGTCTTTGTTGTTCATAATTTTTATCTTTACCTTTTTCTTCTTCTTCCTCTTCTTAAAGAGTTCCTTTCAGCATTTCATATAATATTGGTTTGGTGTTGATGAACTCCTTTAGCTTTTTCTTATCTGTGAAGTTCTTTATCTGACCTTCAATTGTAAATGATAGCTTTGTTGGGTAGAGTAATCTGAGTTGTAGGTTCTTGCTATTCATCACTTTGAATATTTCTTGCCACTCCCATCTGGCCTTCATAGTTTCTGTTGAGAAATCAGCTGACAATCGTATGGGTGCTCCCTTGTAGGTAATTAACTGTTTTTCTCTTGCTGCTTTTAATATTCTCTTTGTCTTTTGCTCTTAGCATTTTAATTATGATGTGTCTTGCTGTAGTCCTCTTTGGATTCCTTTTGTTTGGGGTTCTGTGTGCTTCCTGGACTTGTAAGTCTATTTCTTTCACCAGGTGTGGGAAGTTTTCAGTCATTATTTCTTCAAATAGGTTTTCAGTATCTTTCTCTCTCTCTTCTTCTGACACTCCCATAATTCTGATGTTGATATGCTTGGCATTGTCCCAGATGCTCCTTACACTATCTTCACATTTTTTTATTCTTTTTTCTTTTTTCTTTTCCAGTTGAGTGTTTTCTGCTTCTTTGTACGTATTTCAGAACTTTAACTTGATTCTTGTGTTCTTCTAGTCTGGTGTTAGGTTTCTGTATAATATTTTTTATTTCAGTCAGTGTATGTTTAATTTCTAGTTGGTCCTTTTTCATCTCCTCTTGGGTCTCACTAAATTTATCCATCTTTTCTAGCAAATTCTTGAAAAATCTTATAACTGCGGTTTTGAACTCTATATCTAGTCATTTGTTTTCCTCCATTTCTTTCATTTGTGATCTGTTCCTTTGTCTCCTCATTTTCACTGCTTCCTTGAATTGGTAGAGTAGCTTTGTGTGCTAGGTGTCCTCTATGGCCCAGTAGGTCTGCCTCCCCAGTTTTCTGAGGTGGACTCTCCTGGTGCACCCCTTTGTGGACTGTGTGTACAGCCTTGTTGTAGTTAAGTCTTGATTGTTGTTGGTATCACTGGGAGAAATTGATCTCCAAGCCAATTGGTTGTGCGGATCAGCTGTGTCTACACCAAAAGAACTTCTGTGCTGGAGTCAGCCTTATGATACAGCCTTGCAAAATTACAAAAGCCTCTGTGTTCAGCTTGGTTGGGTGGAGTCTCAGGGCTGAGCAGATAGCCTTGGCTTCCCATCAGCCCTTTCCTACATGGCCTCTGAGCTTATGTCCCTTAGTAATCACTGCAGCTCTCTCTGTGCACACTTGTGCTCACACACCTCCAAACCTCTGCCTTTCCAGCTCTCCTGAATTTCCATGCACTCCAGGTACCCATATGAGTCTGGGTCCCCAGGGTCTCACCTGAAACTGTGGTTTAATGCAGTCAGACCTGGATTTCAGTGCAGTTGAGAGGTTCTGTTTTCCTCCCATTAGAGAAAGCCAGCAGCACAATCACCAGTCAGTACTCTTTGCTCATGCCTCCAGACCTCTGCCTTTCGTGGCTCCCCTAAGTTTTCGTGCACTCCTCCCTTTTCATGATAGTCCAGATTCCCCCCTCCCCCCACTTCCTTATGAGTCTCACCTGGAACTGGGTTAAGTGCAGTCAGAAGTGGGGCTCAGTGTAGTTGGAATTTTTCATCTCCCTCCCGCTAGAGGAAGCCAGCCAGACCCTTTGCTGCCCATCCTCTCCATGCATGTGTCTCTGTACCTCAGCTTTTTACAGCTCCTCTGAGTCTTTGTGAGCCTCTCTCTTTACTTCTAGAATTTTCACTCAGCCAGTTTTTCTGTGGTTCTGGATGGTGTCCATTCTAGGTCTTTTAGTTATAGTTTTGAAATTATTGTGCAAGGCAGCAGTTTAGGTGTTCACCTATGCCACTATCTTGGTTTCTGTCAAAACCTTATAATTTCTTACTAGAGGCCTGTTGCATGAAATTCCTGCATGGGGGGAGGGGTGTCCCTCAGCCCAGCCTGCATCCTCTCTAATCTGGGGCCTCTTGAGAGATGTCTGACCACCCATTTAGGCCCAATCCCATTGTGACATCTCTGTCACAATCCAGGACTGCTGGCTCCAACTTTCCTCCCCTGCAGACCTTGCCCCCCCTTCAACTGCCCTCCTCTGCAGGCTTGGTCCCCCCCAACTGCTCTCCCCTGTAGGCCTGCCCCACACAACTGCCCTCCTCTGCTGGCCCAGTCACCCCTAACTTCCCTCCCTGCTGGCCTAGTTCCCTAACTTCCCTCCTCTGTAGGCCTGGTACCTCCCAACTGCTCTCCCCTGCAGGCCTGCCCCACTCAACTGCCCCCCCCCACCCTGTAGGCCTCCCTCCCACTAACTGCCCTCCCCTGCTGGCCTGGGTCCTCCCCAACTGACCTCCCTTGCTAGTCTGGCTGCCCCAACTGTCCTCCTCTGCCAGCCTGGTCACCCCCAACTGCCCACCTCTGCTGGCCTGGTCACCCCTAACTTCTCACAACTCCCCTGCAGGCCATCTTGTGGTGGCCATCTTGTGTCCACATGGGGGTGGCCATCTTGTGTCTTGGTGTGGTGGTCAATTTGCATATTACTCTCTTATTAGATAGGATGACCGGGTCTGAAATATTACACGTAGGATATTGGCCTGGAGCTGGACTCTTCAGTAAATAATGACAAACTTCCTAAACTTGTACAGTGCCCCTTTCCACCCAAGCATGTGAGAGTGCCAGTAGAAATAGAAGTTTGTCAGCGACCCAGTAGAGAGGACTGGAATGATTTCCTTTGAGGTGTATAGACTGATATCTGAGTTCAGGACAGAGTCCCAGTGTGGCAGGGCAACTGAATGAGCCCCAGAGAGCCCTAAGCAGGATCTGATGTACTGGGCCCCCCACTTTTATGAGATGAGACTGCATCATCCTCATTATCCTCTCAGCTGAGGACTCTCCTATTAAAATGAAACCTAAGCTCATATTGTGTGAATGTTTAGCTGTTTCCATGACCTCAGAAAGATATGATAAATCCTCTGAATTTTTATTTTTCCCTAAGAAATAATCTATTTTGGCTCATCCCGCTTTGATTTTCTCTAAATTCTTTTTCAACTTGCACTGTTTCATTGAGGAATGAATTCTCTCAGTCCCTTACCTACTATATATACTGCTTGCTTATTAAATTTTCCTGCTTCACAATTTACATACTTTGCAATTTAATGGAGAGTCGGCACTCTCTGGTTACCTCATCCACAATTTTCATTATTTCATAAACTTTTATCACGTCTCCTTTCAGAACTATTGCAAGTAATGTTATGAAGGACTTAGGCAAACCAGGAATTTCCATATGCTGTATGTGGTATTACTTTTCAGGGTTTAATTTGTAAGTAGCTAAATGCATATAACAAGAAATTGAGAGGGACATTTTCTGTTTCTAAATTGCATTTAAACCCAAAGGTAAAAAAATTAAAAAAAATAAAAAACTAGCCCTAACCGGTTTGGCTTAGTGAATAGTGTTGGCCTGTGGACTGAAAGGTCCCAGATTTGATTCTGGTCAAGGGCATGTACCTTGGTTGCAGGCACATTCCCAGTAGGAGGCGTGTAGGAAGCAGCTGATTGATGTGTCTTTCTCATCAATGTTTCTAACTCTCTCTTCTTCCTCTCTGCAAAAAATCAATAATATATATATATATATTTTTTTTTAAACTAGATATGTATACATACCCAGGAGAGCCATCAACTGGTCACCTTGAAGGAAATAAAACTGGCACTGCTACTAGCAACACCACCCAACCAAAATGCCAAGTTAATTTAAGAAGACTGGGAGGAACAGGAGGAATGTTCAGAGATAGTCCAGTGAGGAAAGACAGTACTGATCACTCTGAGAGGCTTTTCTCTTGTCCTTTGGAGGTGAGAATGAGGGATGCTTTCCTGTCCTTGAATCAAGTGAATGGGGTGACAAGAGAATCATTAACAAAGATTAGGGCTGCCAGCAAGAAAGGGAGATAGACATTTCCTTTCCTAAGAGAGGTCTGCTCAGGCATAGACAGGTTTATCTTCCCCTGTGCCTGCCTGACATGGGGAGAAAGCATTGGATAAAGTACACAGTGGCTAGCTTCCCATGACCTTGTGTGGCAAGGAAACTTGGTTGTCCTATGGATTGAGAGGACCCTCTGGAAGGTGTCTGGGCTTGAATTATCTTGCAGGACTCCGTCCAAGAGAGCTACCCATTCAAGGAGCAGCAACTGTGAAGTGAAGGACCCCAGCTGTCCAATGGTGGGAACACGGTGCAGAGTGGAAGAGGCTGAGTCAGAACTGCACCATCCACTTGGGGAACTGCGACAGAGAGGGAGGCCTCACGAAGAACTCAAAATCGTGATGCCTGCCAGCAAATAACATCAACCATCTGCCCAAATGAGCCAGAGAAGCAGCGTGGCCCACAAGAGATGTTTCCACTCAAGATGTTTGGCTTTCCCGTCATCTCCGTTTCTATCATTGAAGGAGCCCTTCCAAGTTTCTTCAGGGGAGAGGAAAGCTTTAAATCAGCTTTGACATTTTTTTAAATGGACTGGCAAGTTATGGAATTTGCTCAAGATATGCTTAAGAGCCCAAAGGGTATTTAACATCACATAATTGAAAGCGATGGCCAGAAAAAACAGTACCTCTTCACCTTGCTTATTTTTTTACCAAGAGAATCTTTAGAAATAAACCAGTTTAATACACATCTGTTTTGATCCTACAATTCCCCAGTGAGGACCTGAGACTTCAAATGTAGTAGCTAAAGTATGGCAAGTTATATATTCAAGGATAGTCATTGTAATACCATTTGTATTAGCAAAACAATAGTAACAACAAAATAATAGGAACGAAAAACTAGAAACAACATGATGCTATTAATAGGATATTGGTTAATCACATAATTACCTCAGAATCACACAACAGAAAGACGGAGGGAGAGATGTATCTGTTGACTTAGAGACAGCTCCACAATGTTTTCTTATATGAATAAAGTAAGGAGCAGCACAATGTGCATAATTCTTTAAAAACAAAAAACATGCCGAGACCGGTTTGGCTCAGTGGATAGAGCATCGGCTTGCGGACTGAAAGGTCCCAGGTTCGATTCCGGTTGGGGGCATGTACCTTGCTTGTGGGCACATCTCCACTGTGGGGCGTGCAGGAGGCAGCTGATTGATGTCTCTTCCTCATCGATGTTTCTGATTTCCTATCTCTCTCCCTTCCTCTCTGTAAAAAATCAATAAAATGTATTTAATAAAAAAAAGTGCTTGTATAAGTATTTTTGAGTATTTACTGTGTATATCAATATATGAATTTTAAATTTTATGGAAGAGTTTACAAGAAATTTAAGAACCATTTCCTTTGACATGAATGACAGGAAGATCTTCATTTGATACATTTAGGTGCTGTTTGAATTTGTTACTTAGGGTATGTTAAAAATAAAGTAGGCTGCACAACAACATGAATATATTTAATACTCCTTGGCTAGAAGGGCAAATTTTGTGTTATGCATATTTTCCATAATAAACCATTAAATAAATATATGTAAATTCATTTTAAGTAAAAGAAGTTCAAGAGAAGAATGCAGAGTGAATATGTGTGAGAGAAGGCTCCAAGGTGGCACAAAAAACAAGCTTAAAACCTTGTCTTGTGACCCTCTCTGAAGGCTATTGCACAGGAAGCCTACTGCGGCTTTTATGAGGGTTAGGAAGGAGCCAGGACATGCATATTTGTCTGGAATAAGGTGGGGAGGGGAACCTGGTAATTTTTTATTTCCATTCAAATTGTGATTAGACTCTGCACTGTTGTGTGAAATTAAAGCACAGACAGATTTATTGGGTAGTGTGACCAGTTTTCTACCTGAGTAACCCAGGGTTTGACTTGCACAAAATCCTATACAAAACCTGGGCTGGATTCTTAGTGGATAACTCATAGACCCCATTCTATCAGAGCAGAAAAGGACATTACTGAATATGCGGTCCTTTTACTTGAGGACATTGAGACCCAGAAGTGACAGATGCTAAGAGGCTGAATTAGGAGTGTAATTCAGGTCTATGGGCACCCGGATCAAGTACTGATTTTCTAAAAAAGTGATACCAGACTATTTTAGTAATGGCTTAACTATTTTCACTCAGTTTTTCTTCCTGTAATTTGCCCAACTGAGCCTCAGAATTGAAGGTCTGGTGTTTGGTCATGATTTTTTTCCTGATACATTGCCAGATTGTGGTTGCTAACACATTATCTAGAATGTTTGCTAACACATTATTTAGAGTCTATAATAATAAAATCGACTGATCAGCAGAACAACCAGTTGCTATGATATGCACTGACCACTAGGGGGCAGACACTCCATGCAAGAGCTGCCCCTTGGTAGTCAGTGTGCTCCCAGAAGGGGAGCACCGCTCAGACAGAAGCCAGGCTCAGGCTGGCGAGTGCAGCAGTGGTGCCGGGAGCCTCTCCCACCTCCGAGGCAGCTCTCAGACCCCTCAGGGGGATGTCTGCCTGCCGGCTTAGGCCCACTCCCCATGAGCAGGCCTAAGCTGGCAGGTGGACATTCCCCCAAGGAGTGCTGAACTGCAAGAGGGCACAGGCCAGGCTGAGGGACACTCCTCTTCATCCCTACCCTGCCCCCACCCCACAGTGCACGAATGTTGTGCACCGGGCCTCCAGTATTTTATATAAGAGATTAGGCTATAGTTTTCTGTTTTTATACTACTATTTTTTACCAATTCAATGATACCTATTTTTTCATGTTTCAGTGTCTTTGCAATCATGATGCAACTGACCATTGCTGTCAGCCAGGCCCAAGTAGCGCTGTAGCTGTTGTAGCCTCTGCCTGTAAACTTGTCTTAAACCTTCCACTGACACTTGCAGAAGAGCAAGGAGGCTATGGCATCAAAATTTACTGTGTGAACATCAGCAGATTAGAAGAAAAAAACACACCCCTACCGACAATAATAGACCCTGCTTTCAGGAAAAGCAGTATTCTTAATGCTTTTGTGGCATAGAGGACAATATTATATGGAAAAACACAGACATCAGCTTTGAATTGAAAAGTGATTCAGAAGAGCTTCAGAATGAAGCTGTGTTTTTTTTTAAATGAATGCACAAAAGAAATAGAAGATAATCTTTTAAAATAAGCCTAAAGCAGTGCTTTCACTAAATATAAAATAAAAATTGTAAGTGCTAAGAAAGTATTTTTGTAATGATACATAACACAAGTGGAATTTTACAATCATTGGTGTCTCAGGTTGGATGAAATACGTCAACTATATCAAGCTTTGTTACTAGACCTTAAAATGAATTGAAGTGAGTCTGATTTTTTTCCCTTTAAGGCAGTGGTTCTCAACCTTCCTAATGCCGGGACCCTTTAATACAGTTCCCCATGTTGTGGTGACCCCCAGCTATAAAATTATTTTCTTTGCTACTTCCTAACAGTAATTTTGCTACTGTTGTGAATCATAATGTAAATATCTGTGTTTTCTGATGGTCTTAGGCGACCCCTCTGATGGGGTCGATGGACCCCCAAAGGGGTCATGACCTACAGGTTGAGAATCACTGCTTTAAGGCTTAAAGTAACATCAGGCCCCCAAAAATAAAAAATAAAGTAACATCAGGCCCTAGCCGGTTCAGCTCAATGAATAGAACGTCAGCCAGTGGACCACAGGCTCTGGGTTCAACTCTGGTCAAGGGCAAGGGTACAATTTCTCGATTACAGGCTCCGGCCCGGGCCCTGGTCAGGGCTCCTGCAGGAGGCAACCACAAAGACATGTTTCTCTCTTTAAATTTCGCCTGTGTCCCACCCGGAAGAGTCACCTGAGCTTCAGAGTTGGGCGGTGCGCAGGAAGGGAGCACGGGCCTAGACGAGCCACTCCTCGTGTAGCGTGTTTCTCTCACACGAGGCGGGCCCTCTGGAGCCTGCACGCCCTTGCAGCCAATGGTGCTCAAGTGGCTCCGAGTGTGCACTCTGCCCTGCCCCACCCCGGCCTCACTTCCGCCAGCCTTCTCTTGCTCCTGGGCCCGCGACAGGACCCCTTCACCCAGCTGGAGCTCCTCATGCCCCTGTGCTTGGAGAGCAGCACACCCTGAAGGACTTCTGACACTGCGTGTTCACCCTTACCTACACTCAAGATGAATAGTGATCAAATTGCACTAGTTGGTCAAGATATTCTTTTATTCCTGAAGGAAAGAGATGAGATGCTCTTTACCCAGTTGTAGTTAATGCCATGACCCTTTCTGAGACCAACATGGAAATTGGGGAGTATTTCAATGCATTCCCCAATGAAGTACGAATTATCCTATCTAATAAAGAGGGAATATGCTAATTGACCATCACTCCCTCACAAGATGGTGGTACCCAGTCCCCTCAGCCCACCTCACCCAGCCTCAGTCCCCCAGTCCCCTTAGCCATGCCTCATCCAGCCAGAGTCCCCCAGTCCCCTTAGCCCTGCAGGGGAATGCAGTTGGGAGTGTTCATGCCATCAGGGAAGGGCAGTTGAGGATGATTATGCTAGCAGGAGAGCAGTTAGAGGACTATCAGGCAGGTAGGCACAGTGGTTAGGGGCAATCAGGCAGGCAGGCAGGTGAGTAGGAGCCAGCAGTCCCAGATTGTGAGAGGGATGTCCGACTGCCAGTTTAGACCTGATCTCACAGGAATCGGGCCTACACCTGCAGTTGGACATCCCCCAAGGGATCCCAGATTGGAGGGGGTGCAGGCTGGACTGAGGGACACCCCCCATGCAAATGATATGCACCAGGCCTCTAATTTTTTATAATTCACTGAGAAGACCAGCCATGACAATTCTCAAGTCCCTTTCTCAGCCTGAGGGTGTCTTCATGAAGCAAAATCTTCATGCCAGAGTATCAGGTTTGCCTGTTTGTCCTGAGCTGGTGAGGGAGCACATCCCTAAAACGAAGGATGTGGGACACTTTTTATCTGTCACTGGGACAGTGATTCGAACAAGTCTGTTGAAGATCCTGGACTTTGAAAGGGATTATGTGTAACAAATGCAAGCATGTAGTTGTGGTCAAGGCTGACTTTGAGCAGTATTACACCTTCTGCTGGCCCTCCTCATGTCCCAGCTTGGAGACCTGTGATTCTTCAGAATTCACTTGCCTCTCAGACTTACCTTTATCTCCAACCAAGTGTAGAGATGATCAGGAAATCAAAATTCAGGAACAAGTTCAAAGGCTAGCTATTGGCAGTATTCCACCATCCATGAGGTTATCCTAGAAGATGACTTAGTAGACATTTGCAAACCTGGCGATGACCTCACTATTTATGGGGTAGTAACGGTGGAAGCCCTTTCAGCGAAATGTGTGCTGTGAAGTGGAGAGAGTCCTGAAAGCCAATTATGTCCCAGTAAATAATGAGCAGTCTGCAGGGATCATCGTGGATGTGGAAGTCTGAAAGGAATTTGAAGATTTGGGGGAACACTCTAAGAGGGATCCCTTTGCAGGAAGGAATGAAATATTGGCCAGTTTATGCCCTCAAGTTTTCAGGATGTATCTAGTACAGTTTGCTGTATCCATGGTACTGGCTAGTAGGATTCAAAGAACTGATGCTACAGGCACAGGAGTCAGAGGTAAATCTCATCTTTCATTGGTTGGGGATCCTAGCACAGGGAAATCTCAATTCCTCAAATATGCAGCAAAAATTACACCAAGATCTGTTCTCACCACAGGAATTGGTTCTACTAGTGCAGGTATTTTATATGACAATTTCATTTAATGTCACTGTAGAAACTAATATAATGGTTTTTTTCTTATTAAAAAGTACCTACAATATGATAAATTTCAAGCCAATTTCTGAGTTACTGCCAAAAATGAAAAAAAAATGTAGCATTTCACTCAAAGCTTTTTAAAAATATATTTATTTTATTGATCTTTTATAGAAAGGCAGAGAGAAGGAGAGAGAGTTAGAAACAACTATGAGAGAGAAACATTGATCAGCTGTCTCCTGCACACTCCCCACTGGTGCCCCCAACCAAGGTACATGTCCTTAACTGCAATAGAACCCAGGACCCTTCAATCCACAGGTCGACACTCTATCCACTGAGCCAAACCGACCAGGGCTCTTTTGTAGCTCTTAAGAAAATATTTTAAAAACTCCACCATCATTTATTTTCTAAAAACTTATTCTATATATCTTTTTGCATCTTAGTTTTGAATGATGCTTTTCACTTTTCTCCTTATCTATTGATTATCTTCATACATACTTAAAAAGTATGTATTATCTGGCATTGTTTGAGGACCCAGTTAGCAGAACATTGAAATAAATTAAATAGGAGGGTAATAAAAATAAAATCAATGGGGAAAAATATCCTTGGGTAAGGATTAAAAAATAAAATAAAAATAAAGTAAAATCAGAATTAACTAAAGATCAACTAACACTAGCTGTGAACCCAAGTCATCCTGAGAGCTTTTCCCATGTAAGGTTACTAAGTACCATTTCAACTTTCTTATACATTGGTCTATTCCTATTTCTATTTCAATATCCATTTTTTGTAAATTGTATTTTTCTAGTAAATCATCCATTTCTTTAGAATTCCAATTTCTTGTCACAGGTTCCTCTATCTTTTTAGTTTCTATTTGTAAGTTTCTACAGAATCCATAATTTTTTTTCATTTTTGCTCAGTTTTTTTCCTTAATCAGGCCAGATTTTATTAATCTTTTTCAAAGGAGGGCATTTATATTTATGTGTACTTTCTGCTTCTTTTCTCTTACATTCACTTTAGCTTTCATCTTAATCTTCTCTTCCTAAATTCTTTCAGTTTGTTACTTTTTTCTAAGTTCTTAAGGTAAAAACTATATTTTTGACATTATTTTCTTTAATAATGAAAACATTGAAGTTATATACTTCCTTCTGAGTACAGTTTCCTCTGTGAAATTTGGGTTTTTGTAAAAAGTGTGTTTTTTCCCTTGCTTTATAGATATTATACAATTTTGTTTTGTTTTCTTCTGTGTATAGTTTATGGTCTTCTTTTCATTATTTTTAATTTTATTGGATTAAGATAGAAGAATGTGGATTTTACAATCTGTTAAGGTTTATTCTTAGTGGTCAAACATCATTGATTTTTGTAAAAATTCTATGGGTACCAAAAATGTTTTATTATTATCATTTGAGAGATATTACATTCTACTAGTATACATAGCTATTACAAGAGTTTATTTATTTTGTTATTTAATTCCTATGTCATCCCATATTTGTTATACACCAGATTTGTCCAATTCTGAAATAAAATATTAGTCTTCCACTATAATTGCATTTTATCAAATTCTTTTTATACTTATAATCTTTGGCTTCATATTTAACTTTACATTGTTTTGGTATATACTCTTACACATTCTCAGTGTATGATTACCTGTCTTTTTATATTTTATCTGTAGATTTTTGTCCTTATATTGATCTATTTACTCTAAGTTTTATTGCTCACTACCAATTCCTTCCTTCTTTATCATATTACATTCTCTATTACAGTTAAGCTGTTGTTGGCTAGAGCCTCTTCTGAAGTATTTCCTTTAATTGAAAAACAAAGGTGTTATTGTCTGACTTCTTACAAATCTGCAAGTATCTTGCTTTCCTCATGGCAACTGAATGACGTCTCAGCTGGTCACAGAACTCTTGTGTAGCAGTCCTTTTCTATCAGAGTCTGAAAATACCAGATGCTTTCACTTATATGAGGAATCTAGTGAACAAACAAAATAGAAACAAACTTATAGATTCAGAGAACAAACTGATGGGTGCCAGATGGGAGGGGGATTGGAGGACTGGGTAAAAAAGGTTAGGAAGTACAGATTGGCAGTGATAAAAACAATCACGGTGATGTAAAATACAATGGAATATAGTTGATATTGTAATGATGATGCATGGTGTCAGATGGATACTAGACTGATCAGAATGATCACTCTTAAGTTATATAAATGTCTAATCAATATGTAGCACATCTGAAATGAATGTACTATTATATATCAACTGTAATTGAAAAACAAAAAGTCTGCAGATGTTATTCTACTAACTTCTAGCTGCTGGTGATGCAGATAAGAGGTCTAATTCTGTTTGTTTGTTTTAACAAAAATTCAACTATTTGCCTGCCACCATGGTTCAGTGATTGAGCATTGACCAGGAGGTCACGGTTCAATTCCCAGTCAGGGCACATGCATGGGTTGTGGGCTCAATCCCCAGGATGGTGCAAGTAGTAGGCAGCTGACCAATGATTTTTTTCTCATCATTGATATTTCTATTTCTCTCTTCCTCTCCCTTCCGCTCTGAAATCAAGGAGAATACATTTTTTAAAAAAAGAAAAATAATGCAACTATTTTTTCCATATGGAAGCTTATAAAATTTATTTTTTCCTTAGAGTCCAGTCCTCTTCATATGGTATGCTAAGCCTCTTAGATCTATCTTCAAGTATCTTGCCCCCCCCCTTTTTTTAATTTTCATGATTTCAATAGCTTTATATCTTTGCTGTGCGCTTTGAGATATTTTCTCACTTGATTTTCTAGCTCACCAATTTAGGTTTAAACTGTGATCATTCTTTTTGTTCATGCACAGAAATTAAATTGGAAAAATCTTTTTCCCCCTTCTTCTCCTTCCCTTTCTTCCATTCTTTTTTCTTAGTTTTAGAGGTCTGTTTTCCCTGCACTTTTATCTATTCTTGGCATATGTTTTATCTATTCTGATTGATCTTCCTTTCTGCTTCTGAGCCCGTTTGGATATGTGATTTCCTTTGTTGACTCGGTGGGGCTTGTGGCGTATCCTAGAAGCAGTAGTCTTGGACATGGTGGAAGGCAAAATGATCTCTTCTTTGGGCTCATTGTATGAAGTTAAGTTGTCCACAAGACTTCTTTGGAAGCAGGGAGGAAGATACCCTGCTCCCCAGTTTTTGAAGATTCTCTTAGCCTCAGAAGCAGGGAGAACACAACCCACCATTCAGTTCCTTTCTGTCTTCTTGGGACCAGAAAAATGCCACATTCAAGTAGAGTTGAAACCAGCTTTTATTCTTAGCTCCCACAAATTCCCTGAAAGCCAAGTTTTCCCTGAGTTTTTTGGTTTGTTCTTGCCCAGGGCATTTCCAATAAAGGTTTCTCTTGTAGTCTTGGTAGGGAGATCCTGTCACCCTTTCTCCCTTGGTCGTGTAGGGAGCCCACAGTTTTACTATATAACCTTAGGCTTTAGCTACCATTTGACAAAAGTTTGGAGTTGCTAGTTGAAGAGGAGGCAACTGAATTCAAATTGCTATCGTCAGTGTTTTAGTTCTCAACTACCTTACTAAGGCCTTGGGAGGCAGGACTACCCCTTGGTCCTCCATATCTAATCCTGTGACCTAAACATCATTATATAGTGAAGATTAAGAAAAAGAAGGAAAGGCCCTAGCTCGTTTGGCTCAGTAGATAGAGCGTCAGTCCGCAGAATGAAGGGTCCCAGGTTCGATTCTGGTCAAGGGCATGTGCCCAGGTTGCAGGCTCCAGTGTGGGGTGTGCAGGAGGAAGCCGATCAATTATTCTCGTTCACCATTGATGTTTCTGTCTCTTCCTCTCCTTTCTTTTCTGAAAGCAATAAAAATATATTAAAAAGAAAAGAAACAGATTGAAGGGAAAGAGAAAGCAAGGAGGATGAGGAGAGTAAGAGAATTCGGAAGAAAAGGAAGGAAAGCAGTGCCAACAATCTTCAGTGAAACAGCTGTCCTTTGAAGATTAGTTCTTGGTACCAAGGTATTTCCTTAAATCAGCATCTGCATCTAACATGACCTTCTCACCTTCCCAACTGCCTACTTTTATGAGGGTGTGCACCCATGGGGCCTGTATTTCTGGATCTGTTAGTATATGAATGGTTGCCTAATTTTGTTTTAGTGCTCATGATTGTACAAAGAAAAGAGACTAGATGCTGGCTACCTGGGGCTGAAGGACACATGTAGGAAAACCAGCCTTAGCTGGTTTGGCTCAGTGGATAGAGCTTGGGCCTGTGGACTGAAAGGTCCCAGGTTTGATTTTGGTCAAGGGTGCAAGCCCTGGTTGTGGGCTCAATCCCCAGTAGGGGGGTAAGGAGGCAGCCAATCAATGATTCTCTCCCATCATTGACGTTTTTATCTCTCTATTCCTCTCCCTTTCTCTCTGAAATCAATAAAAACATATTTAAAAAGAAAAAAAACACCCTCATTAGGAAAATAGGCTCATTAATGATAAGCAGATCCTTCAAAATCTTGTTTTAAAATACATTTTTATTGATTTCATAGATGAAGGGAGAGAAAGAGATAGAAACATCAATCATGAGAGAGAATCATTGGTTGGCTGCTTCCTGCGTGCTCCACACTGGGGATTGAGCCCACAACCCACGGATGTGCCATGACTGGGAATCGAACCATGACCTCCTGGTTCACAGGTTGACACTCAACCACTGAGCCATGCCGGTTGGACAAATCCTTCCAAATACTGATTTGAGAAATTAGACATTTTCTTTATGTCAGATCAACTACTTGACCTTTGCTCTAAGATGACTTTAGCACCGTATTTCTCAAAGGAAAAAAAAATCCATCCAATAACAGAGCCTAGCTCTGCCCTTCAGTGTCACCTAGCAGCTCATTTATTCCTCTCTGGGCCATATGCTCAGGTGAAAGTGACAGGCACAGTCTGCTCTCTGTATTCAATGATCAGACTTTAACCTTTGGGTGTGCATATATGTATACTTGCATGGGGTATATCTGTGTGCGTATATGTATGTGGGATTACATAAGGATTTGCGCTTGTGTGAATATAAATATTTGACCCAGTTTAAGTTCCTTTTCTTAATAGTACCCTGCAGAAATTATGTTGCCTGAGAGTTCATAAAGATAACCAAAGATAAGTAAGAGAGTGAATCTTCTCTTTGGGAGAAATTTACAACAATTAACATGTCCATATATGTATGTGGAAATGTACAAATAACATGCATATATAACTGCAGTGGTTCAGGTATCAATTGCCAATCTCCTCACTGGGGCATCATGAAACACTCAGCCAAGAGTGGCTGGGGAAGCATCTTGTCCTTCTTTCCTCCTCCTGGACACATCAACTCCTGTATCTATGCCCGTCTGTCAGCTTATTCGTGATAAATTTGAAAGCTTCACTGTCAAGAACTTTTCTCTTTTCTCAGCTTATCACATCTTGAGACCCACTTCATCTAATATTTATGTCTCAACTGTATAGAGCTGTGACCCTCTGGTTCTCTCATTTTTCTCTTCCTAATAGGTGTGGTACAAACACAAGGTAGAAACTGTTGCGAGTGTGACTCCCGTATGTATTGACTTTTATAGTGGCATAAGTTTGGGGTTGGGAGAAGGGACAAAGTACCGAGAGGAAGGGAGCAGTAACACTTTGAAGCCAAAGGTACAAAAACCATGTAACGGGTAGTGCATACGTGCATGTGTGTGTTCATATGCACACACATGCACTCTTACTAGTGTCACTGTGCCTCTCTGCTAACATCAATAATTTAAAAGTTGCCTCCATATACAATCTGTCTAGCAAAATCATAAGAACCTTGAGAACTATTCTCTCTAGTGGCAATTGTTAAATTTCAGAATTGCTAAAGATGTAAAAAAATCTTTTTTGAGGTATTTGAAAATAGGATGGACCTCATAAAGTGATGTGATAATGACTTCTTGAACTCTTGCTACTAAATATTTGATTCTGAGATCACTTAGAACCAGAGAAAAATCCCAACAGCAGGCCAGGGTGAAAATGTAATTATAGTTACACTAGTAATCATCTGAGTCATTCTTATCCATTGGTCAATTACACACATGCCTTTCTTTTATGAGACTGCTGTTCTCAGCAGAAATAAAAAGCAGATTGTTTCAAAGCTGCCATTGACTTGTCATCCACTATAACAAACCCTGGGAAGGATATAAAGGGTAGAATTTTAATTGCAGATTCAGGGGAAAAGTTCTCACTACTTCACTAACTCTTCCCCTGGCTGCACGGGCATTAGCTTTGGAGGAAAGATTAAAACACCTACATAGAGTTTGCAGGAAGCCACCCATTGTCTTCACTATCAGAGAAGTATAAACAAGGATCCCTGAATGCTGGTGACCCTTGAAACTCTGGCAAAGGCCAGAGCTATGCGCCAATTGTTTAATCCAGACAATAGCTCAAGCTACTTCCTGATCAAATAGTCTCAGAGTAAATCTTTCTAACATTTACTGACCTTTAAGATAAGTCTGTCTATTGCCGCAATTACCTGCCTCAGAGATAGATGTGTATCCAAAATTGAATAAAAGGTTGGCGAGGCCTGGGCACCAGAGCAAGTCCTTCCACTTGAGTTGGGCTTGCCCTCCTGGCCCCCAATATTTGCAATTTATTATTTCTTGTCTCTTTCATCTGCATGTGACCCCTTCTCCAGATCCTGAACCCTGAACCACGCGGGACATGGGTCACTCACAAGAGTTGACTAAAAAGGGTAGGGTGAGTGATGCAAGAACTGAGAAATATTTTAAAGCTACAAAAATAGAAAGGAGTTTTAAGCACAGATAATTGTAGAGTCTTTAAGTTAGAAAAGCTTTGGAAGTCATTGTCAAGATAAGTTTAAAACTAACTCTAAGGATAAAAATTAAAATTATAGAATCTTTCTAGCTGTAACATAGCTTACTTTCCAAGAAGTTAAACTTATTTCACATATCTTTAGCTTTTAAAAGTTTGACAGAGCCATCCTTTCATGAATATTTCTGGTCAAATTGATCTGTTTGTTGCTTTTGTGTGCCATGATTCAGCAGATACTCTCAGTTGCAATTGGCTTCAATATGGACAATCATCTTGAATATATCATCTTACATACTCAAAACACTTTCAGTACAGAAGTGACTGACAGGGAGATACAAAGAACATTGAATTAGCAATCAGTGCCTGATCTAATGTAGGCATTCAATTAAAAAATTATTTTTTAAATAGATTAATGGATTCTAACCCTAGCTCTGTCACTATGTATCTCAGAGAACTTGGGCAAATCATTTCAGCCATCACTTTGGGCCCATTTCCTTAACTATTAAAACCTTAGTCCACTGACTTCAAGTTACTGAGACCTTCCTTAAAGAATTATCACCCTTGTTGGGCAAATGTAGTGGGGAGTTTCTACAACTACTGATGCTGACTCTACTTCTAGAAATCAGGTTTCAATTGGTCTGGGGATGGGGCCCAGGCATTTGGATATTTTGAAAGTTCCCATGGTGATTCTATTGCACTAGGGTTGAGAACAGCTGCCCAGAAGTAACCTTTCTAGTCTCCTTTTCCTTTCTGTGAAAAGACTAATTCATCTGCTTAGAAGGTCAAAACCTGATCATTGTTCCAGGTTTCTCTATTGGGCAATGTTCCAAGGTTTAAGATTTGACCTGACTTCCATTGGATCTGTAGTGCATTCTGGTCAGCCTTGTGGAATGCTAATTTAGGGATACACAGCCTCTGCAGCAGAGTCTGTGACTTGGTTGGTGACAATTTAAGTAGATAAGAAGCTCAATTCTGATATGATAAAGCTGATAGATTCCTTTCTCTAGTCTGTCAATTTCCTAATAGATTTCAAATTCAGAGGAGAGTATGATAAACCACACCAACGAACTACCAAATCTAGTCCTGCATCAGTGTCATGAGGATTAAATAAGGTAGGTTTTTAATGAGCATTGAAACAGTGTAAGTCCCCAAGATGTTTCCTCTTACCTAAGGTTTCCCAACTTCTAAAATTTTTAATACACTGAGATGTATGCAGACAGCATCACTTTGGTGCCAGTTGACCTATTATATTGTAGTACCAATACTGTTATTAATTTCCTGTAACAGAGGAGTAAAGAAAGGGCCATACTATCCTGCAAACAGCATTGAAGTAGGAATCCAGAGGCTTGGATTTAAGATTTGGCCATGTAAAGTCTTGGACTTAAATTTTTTCATCTCACAAACGAGTGACTCAATTTCAGACCTTTAAAGTTTCTTTTAGCTCTAACATTATAGGGAATGCTGGCAGTGACTGATGTGATGGGACAAACCCAAGTCTCACATATTCCCTGGAAAATGTGGCTTCCTACAGAATTAGACAAGGCATTAAAGGAAAAAAATGTTCTGACATTTTCCTAAAGAGAACATCTCCAACTGGACAGATTAGAGCAGTTTTATCCTCAAAAAAGCAAGATCAGTTACACCCAATGTTTTTCTCTCGTGTCCTCACATTTCTGGACCTATCGTCACTAAGCCTTCCTATACACTAACCAGGGAAGTATTGAGCTTTTTCCACTACAACAAATTTAAAACATTAGCTGTTTTTGCTAAGAGTATGTCTTTCCTACTCTATTTTACCTCAACTCATAACCAGTCACAAAATGGTCTTTCAAATTTTGTAATCTAGAAAAATGTCAGGTTTCCATAGTCACTAAATTAATGGCACTAAAGAACAATACTAAAAACTATAATATTAATGCTGTTTAGTTATTACAATGCTACTTAGTATTATAATTGTTGGATTCTGGACTAAATGCAAGAACCTTAGTTAGCAAAATGACCTCATTTCTAATTAGAGCATGCATCCATAAATCAGTTTAGATTGTGGAAGCAGAAGGAACTTGAGTAGAAAGAAATCTGGTATAATTCATCTTTTATCCCTTGCATCTAGCATAGAGAGTAAATGTTACTATACACTTAATGTATGTATTCATGTACTGAGACAATTCAATAAACAGATAACCAATGATACAGCAAGTAATCCAGGCAAATACCAACATTGTAAGGATTTTAGTTTTTTAAAAAAAATATATGCTTGTCAATTAAAACTAAAATACAATTACTTTGCCAAAGTATAGAATTAAATTCCAACAACACGTTTTTAATACAATACAGTAAAATGTTTGATATGGCAAAATTCACACAGAGGGTTAATGTAAGATCACATTCTGTTGTGTGTCCTAGGGGAATAAAGGAGGTAAAGAATTTAAGTAGCTTAAAATATTCTTTTTAGAACATTTACCTTATATATTAAGGTAATATAAAAATTTGATGCAATAAACTATATCTTGTTCTGAAAATAAGTTGTAATTATTAAACCATGTTGCTAAATTACATTTATTGTTACCATTCAGTTCAGTGGTTCTCAACCTTCCTAATGCCACGTCCCTTTAATGCAGTTCATGTTTTGGTGACCCCCAACCATAAAATTTTCGTTCCCACAACATGAGGAACTGCATTAAAGGGACGTGGCATTAGGAAGGTTGAGAACCACTGATTCAGTTTTAATCATCTATACATACTTATATATTTTTAATTCACAAGATTTCAAATATAGAAAATTTAAAAATCAGATAAAAAGTAATTTGACTAAAAGTACATGAATTTTCAACATCCTGTTTATAAAGTCCCAAACTTTATAAAAAGTTAAAATACTGATTATTTAAAATATTTCTCCCATTATGTTTTTGTTTCTCATGAATACAAAGTGGACTTAAAAATATACCACCAATTGTAGGCACACAGGTCTCTCCATGATTGCTGTAAAATGATTGCTGAGTTTAATATTCCTTTCCAATAATACATCAATGTCAACCATTTAAGTTAGTGAAAAGATTCTCTTAAAACATCAGTTACAGACAGAAATACCAATTTAGTAATTTTTTTATAGTACCAGCAATAAAGATGTCAATCTTATCCTATTTCCTTCCCCAGAGATTTGGAATAAAGTAATTTTATCCAATTTATTCTCAACCAAAGAAACAAACAAGTTCTGTTGAATGCAATTTTTCCAGGAACCATTTTCTGGTATGACAGTATATAAAAAACTTTCATTAAACTAAATGCATTTTAATATTTACAGGATTGAATACTATCTCTTGTGATAAAGTGAGACAGAGCAATACTAGGTAAGTCTAGTAGCACCCAAATCAGTATTACCCTGAAAATGCTCAATAATGTGTAACATGTGTTATTAGTGAATTGTTATTTTCTACATCATTCTTGGCAAATATAGACCAAGGGTAGAGAAAAAGAAAGATATATACATGCAAAAATATTAAAACATGTACCCCCTCTCCTTCAACTTAGTATTACAGATATGCCACTCACAAAATATAGTTGGCCTCACTGCAGGATCTTTACATATTATTAATATGAAGTTGGTTAGGAACTGCTATCACCCTTAGTGGTAGCAGATATATTTTCTTTATAAAATAATATAAAAGAGAACATACCTTTGCACTGATTTTATTTATGGCTTTGACCTCCTGAGAGGATGCATGCCTGGGATTACCTCTCCAGAAGCACTAGATCTATAGACATTAGGCCCTGTCGAGTGAAAGGAATCCCTCAGGATCACAGTTTTTCTCCCTCAAGTCAAGTGCAAAGGGTGACAAGACTATCATAAACAACTTATTAAACGACATAGTTCCCTGCAAAATTTGATGTAGACTGGAGGATTTAAGGCACATACTTTTCTGAGCTGAAGACACTAATGAAAATGCAAAATTGAATGCTATTAAATTCATCACATTAATGTTACAGAGTATAGTGTTTAATACAGACAGTGAAGGTCAAGTGCTTCTTTACTATATAGAGGAAATCAGAACTATGTATTGCAGATCATGCTGCCTAAAAACTATACTGTAGCTTTTACTGTTGAACACCCAGCTCACTCTTAAAAGCTATTTTGAACTAAATGGGTAGTAATAGTTAAATTACTATATATACAATTAAATCTGTTTTGGATAAGAAGGGGTCATTAAAAATAGGTATTTCTAAATGAAGCTTATTTTTATATATTCATAATATAACTGATATAGGTTAGCCTACAAAAGGTCTTATTTAGAATAACTTTTTATATAAAATGCTTTAAAAGATCAAACTTTATTTGTAGAAATTATATTTTGTGGGTGTGTGTTTTTTTCCATAGTGCAAAGGTAAACATTAACCAAGACTGTACCACAAACTCCAGATTAATTTGGAAAGAGCAAGGTTGGCTATAGGAAAATCTTACTACTTGCTAGCCCTTCATTATGGAGGGATGTGGGCAATATTCCAATAGCAGAAGCTAAAGATATCAATAAGAAAGGATTTCAGATGGTCATCTGGCAACTTAATTTTAAAACAATTCACTATGAAAGAACTTTCTTTGCTTAGGGATATCCATGGTAACTTCTATTTCCCTGCCCTTTGTTGCTTTAAAAGATTTCTTTCATTTCACACTCTAGCAATGAGCCTTTTCCCTCTCTTTCTTGTTTAAAACTGATATTCACAATGTTTGTGTGGAATTGGTCTCAGTATTATACTGCACTAGTGTGAACTGTCTTTTAACTTTTACATCAATAAAAAAATTTCTCAAATTTGAGTTACAATTTACAATGCAAGTCTTTTCTTTCAAATTTTATAGCCTAAAATTCCAGGTATCAAGAATTTTTAGAACAGCAGACTCCTCTGGCACACATTTAGAAAATATGAACGGTAACCCCCAGATCTATTTCCCCTACTCAAATACAGGGAATACTGACAATCCTGACTAGCTTGTCCTTAGGTCAGCTATTCTCTGGCACCATGAAAGCAAAATATAGTATTAGCTAATTTTCCTAGAGATAAACATACTTATTATGAAAATTAGTGCATATTCTATACATCTCAAAAGACACAGTTAAAGTTTATTACCTATAGTTTAAACACAAATATGTGACTTAACTAAAGAGATATAGACTATCATTTTAAATACAGAGTGAGCTATATGATCTGGGAGCTGATTATCTGGTTTCTAGAATATCAGGTCCCTTATATCTCACCTTCTGTTTTAATTTCTAGTCACTAAGAAAGAGAATGTAGGGGGAAAACACAGGGAGAAAATCTTGGAATTAGCAGCTCTTATAAAAGATAAAAAGCTCTTGTAAAAGATTTTTTTTAAAGATAAAACAGCTATAATGTAGATTTCAGTAAAAGTCACTAAATACAGCTGGACCCTGATCTTAGGTTTTCAAATGCACATATAGAGAACCATAGCAAACATTTTGTTGATAGTTTGTTGTATATATCTACCTTATATAGCAAAAGCTAGGAACCGTTTCTGGTTAGACCTATTTACGCATCTATAAAAGTTCAATCAGTGCATCTTCTTTCTGGGAAGCTGGGAAAAGGTATGTAAGGTTGAACACCATATTTACATACCTATCCTTTTTTTTTTTTTTAAACAAAGATTAAATCTTAGAATATGACCCAAGCTGTTACTTAGGTAAAGCTGGTAATGAATTTGAAAGTAAAGTGAGGTATTTAAGCCAGAAAAATTTGGTCCTATTCATTTGAGTATGTTACTATGAATACTTTATTTTCTATGAAAATATTTTATATATCTAAACTAAGTCACTTACAAAACATTTTGAGCTTGTCACTTAGGTACTACCTAAGTCATCTTTATTATTCATAAGTTTATAGTATGTAACTTGCTGTGGTTCAAATAGAGAAGTAAACAAGACTTGTTATTACTTCCATTGTAAGATATAATCACTCATGTATACTTTGCTGGCAGTAGAAATATACTAGATCATGTCCATAGACAAAGAAAGTTTCTGAATTGAAAGGAAAAAAGAATCTTACTACATTATAACATGGGGAAGGGATTTACTTTATAGCAGCGTTTCACAACTGCAGTCATGAAACTTTCATGTTGTTTCATGAATTAACATATAATAAACAGACAAACCCTAAACTACCCTACAGTATATTTTCTTCTAAAATAAAAAAATACTACTTATGACAAAAACCTAATACATATACATATCATTACTGTAAAACAATCTGATTTTAAGAAATGATGTGCCCATTCATGAATGCCAGCCAAGACCGAAGGGAAGCCACCTCTTGTTTGCAATGCATCTCTGATCTGCATTTTACTGCATAGGTAACATTTATCAAACATCATACTATTATAGATTAATGACCTTAAGATTGCTAGTATGTGTTGTGTATCTTATTTTATAATACCAACTTGCTACTGAACTGTTACTCAATTTTTATTGCATATTAAGCTGATTTTAAAAAATTTGGTCATTTCTAATAGCAAGTAATCTGTAAAAGCATTTTTTCTTCTATACTTTAAGGATTATCTAATATTTTTTTATGTTATCAATATAAAAATACTTTAAAAAATGTTTCATAGTTAAACTGGTTTTGAAAATTCTTCTATTGTATACAATATTGTATTGTATACAAACATGACTACCGCCCAAATTCTTTTTGGTTTGCTGTGATGTTTTTCTAGTGCCTTTTTAAAATCTAGAGGAAGTTATAGCTCAGTACACACAGGCAATAAAGTCAAAACTGACTGTTACAATTTTTAAGTCATTTTCCCACTCCTTTATACAAGTTATAAAGAAGCTTACGTAAATCTCTATTCTGTCCAAAGAAATCTGACAAGTTTTTTTCAATCAAAACGGAATGATCAAGAGTGTGGCCTCCCATTAAGTGTAAAAGTGATTTGCGAGGGGCTTACTTCATGTTTATGCAAAAAATGAAGGTGAAGTGGTCATGAGCTCAAGTGTCAGATACATAATTGTTTACCTAGTTCTGTTAAAGCATATTTCAGCATTCTGCATAGTATGGCAGGCTACTCTGGCATCATCTCTTGCATAAACTTCCAAATCCAGCTAGGATTTAAGGCACTAGAACAGTCATTGCTGGATTACCTAAGGGTAATAATCATATAAAATAAAGGAGCAGAACTGAAGAGTTTTAAATCCCACATAAGGTTGTATCCCTTACCTTACCAGATAGTGGGTCACAAGGATTTAAGGCCTATGTTACCATCCGTGAGCTTATCTGAATAGCTCTGTAATTTAGACATATGGGAAATACATGAAAAGAGGGTAATTCTATTATTGTATAGTGTTCAACCTAAACCCAAGGACAACTCTGGTAATAATTACAACTTAGATCATTTCTCTCTTCATCTCAATTGTTACCACTGATGGTTTATTATAGCACTGCTCTTCAGAATGTTCTAGTGTGCTGTGAGTTATACAAAACTTGAGCGAAGATTGCAAACAATCAGCCAAATATAAAACGGCCATTCAGAGTGAATTACATTTAAAAAGTCCAAACATGGAAATGGACTCATTCCTGCTAAATGGGTAGATGATACATAAAATCTTTTATTTATATCACCTCTGACTCTTTCATGGACATTCAAGATGCAGATGATGTTTCTAGTGAACCTCAAAGTCTACTTTCTTTTCTAACTTTTTCTCGGTCTTTTAGTGTTTCACTCTTCTCTGCACTATTCAACCAAGAAGAACTTTCTGCATTCTGTGTGCGGCAACACTAGCTTCGTCCTCCGAATCAGATTCACTCTGGGATGTGGAACTGCAAGGCGAAGAGCATTCTGGTGAACACAAGTAGTGCATCAGGGGGAGGCGGTACTTCCCACAGAAGTCCACAAATTTTATCTGTCTGACACAGCAGTCAAAGTAGACTCCTGGAGAGGAGGGAAAAGTAAAGTAATCATTACAAAGCAAAGAATCACAGTTTCTTTTGCAACCATTTCTCCAGCATTCTGAAGCAATGTCATGTACAGTTTTCTCTGTTCTAAATCTTAAGCAGAACTAGCACATGTTTCTATAGTTGTTTATAACTATTTATAGTGACTTGGCTGCAAAGGAGTGGCCAGAGTTACCTAAAAGGGAGATAGTATTAAAAGGACACTGTTTATTTAGTTTTTCTCTGGGTGATTTGATAGACAGTGCCTGATAGTACTACTCTATTGTCAAGAAACTTTAAAAACCCACAAAACACCGAGACCGGTTTATCTCAGTGGGTAGAGTGTCGGCTTGCGGGCTGAAAAGTCCCAGGTTCGATTCCGGTTGGGGGCATGTGCCTTGCTTGCGGGGCACATCTCCATAGTGGGGTGTGCAGGAGGCGGCTGATCTATGTCTCTCTCTCATCAATGTTTCTGACTTTCTCTCTCTCTCCCTTCCCCTCTGTAAAAAATCAATAAAATATATTTTTTTAAAAAAACACCCACAAAACTTCAAAATTTGCAGGAAGGAAACAACTTTTGGTATCCTTGTTCTGAAATTTTGAGAAGCAAAATGAAAAGAAACAAAAAGGTACCTTACATTTCCACAGGTTCTAAATCTAAACACTTCAAAGCTGTTTTTAATCCTCACCTAAGAATATTTTTCCATTGATTTTTTAGAGTGGGAGAGGGAGAAACAGAGCAAAATACCAAAACTGGTTGCCTCCTGCACGTGCCCTGACTAGGGCCCAGGCCGGAAAGGAGCATGCCCTGGACCAGAATCAAATTCAGGAGCCTTCGGTGTGCAGGCCAACACTCTATCCACTGAGCCAAACTGACTAGGGATATTCAGCTCTTTTGATTCCACCTTGCTCCTGAACTGTGGCCTTTCAGCTAAGTAAAAATACATTCAGAGCTGAGAGAAAAGCAGAGGATGCTGTATCTCAGGGTCCTAGCCACTCCTTGAAGATACTGCACATGTCTAACCCAGGCTATCACAATGACTGCAGTATAACTGAACATCTAGAACTCCAGGTCAAATTGCCTCTCTAGAGAGGAATCACAACCTCTATACCTTACCTAAATCTCTTCTGGCACAAAAAACTCTGTTTGTGTCACATAAAGAACCAAAATAACAAGATGTGGTCCAAACAAAGAATAACAATTTCTATTTATTTTTCCCTAACATTCCCCATTAACTTCCTAATTTTTTTGATCCTATAGTAAGCATAATTCATTCTATATAATAAAAGGCTAATATGCAAAGCAACCAAACAGGGAATGATTGGTTGCTATGACATGCATCAACCACCATGGGGCAGATGCTCAAAGGAGGACCTGCTCCCTTAGTGGTCAGTGTGCTCCCACAGGGGGAGCCACTCAGCTAGAACCTAGGTACAGCGGTGGTGGCAGGAGCCTCTCCCGCCTCCACGGCAGTGCTAAGGACCCTGAGGGGTCCCGGATTGCAAGAGGGCATAGACAGGCTGAGGGACTTCCCCCCTCACCTGCCCCAGTGCACAACTGTTGTGCACGGAGCCTAGTAGTTTAATAAAGAAAATTCAAGGTATATTTTTTTGAACAATTTAGAAAAGCAGATATATGCAACAAACTGGTCAATCAATATTTATATCCCCTCAAAATATGTTAGCTTCCTAAGGAAGTAACAAAATAAACCATTATAGAGTTGCCATGAGCTAAAATAGTAAAATATTATCTTGTCATTTACAGAGATAAAATATCTCACAAAATATAGTTACTTTGGCTTAGAGTTCAATAACTAATGAGTCCGAGAGGGAAAAATGTCAATAGTTCATTTTATATATTACCTCAAAATTTAAATTAATAATTTAAAATGTATTTTTGTTCCTAAAATAAGTAGCAAATCAGTATATTGAAGAAATAAAAGGAGAAAAAGTGAATCCTTATAGAGGTCCATTTCCACAAAAGGATTCGTTTAAAAAAGTTTAGAGACTACTGTGTCTGAAGGCCTGGTGTGAATGCTGTCCCTTGTCATTGTTAAAGCTAACTTAGGAAAGAGAACCAGAGAACAACGTAAGCACTTCTAATTTGGCACAGTGCAGCAATCTATACTTCTCCCAGGTATACCAGTTAATAAAGATTTTGTAATCAAAGAAAACATAGTAATTTCAAGAGAAACATCGAAAGTGCTTTATTCAGAGTAATGTCCATTGCTAGCTACACATTTCCCCATCTTTCAGGTAATTTGTGGATACCATGTCAATAGAACTTTTCTTGTTTTGAGGCAAACCATTGAGACCCAATTTTCCACTTCTTTGTACCTTTTGAATTGCTGCTCAGAAAGTGCATGTGCCATTGATTGGAACAAGTGGTAATCTGAAGGAGCAAGGTCTGGTGAATACAGCGGGTGGGTTAATACTTCCCCGGCAAGATCTTTTAACGTGCCTTTAACTGGTAAGTGTGTGATGGTGTGTCCGTCAGCATGAAGCAAAATTACTTTGCTGTGTCTTCTGGCACACTCTGGTCATTTCACGATTAAAGCATGGCTCAAATTGATTACGTTGTCAGTAGCGATCAGTATTAACAGATCCATCTGGTTTTTAGAAGCTCATAATACACCACACCTTCCTGATCCCACCAAACACAGAGCATTGTCTTCTTTCTGAAGCGATTTGGCCTTGCAGTCAATGTTGATAGTTGACCTGGATCAACCCATGATTTTGTACATTTGGGAATCTCAAAATAAATCTACTTTTCATTGTCAGTCACAATTCCAAGCAAAAGAAGACTTTCATGCCATTGCAGCAACATTTTACTGATGACTTTTCTGTTTTCCATTTGTCATTCATTCAGTTGATGTGCCATCCATTTTCCCTCCTTTAAAATTTTTTCCATTGCTTATAAATGATTGGAAAGTGTTTGCTGAGCAATATTTAATCTTTCTGCAAGTTGTTTTTAGGTTTGACACACAGCTTCATCCAATAATGCTTGTAATTGCAGTTATTCAAACTTTTCAGTTGACTGGATGCTGTCTTTCAATTGAAATCATCACTTTTAAAGCGTTTAAACCAGCATTCAGAAGTATCTTGAGATGGAGCATGTTCACCATAAGCTTCCCAAAGTATAAGATAACTTTCAGCAGCACTTTTTTTTTTCTCTTTTTTAATCTTTATTGTTCAGATTATTAAAACTGTTCATTCCCTCCCCTATAGCTGCCCTCTGACTCCCATTCCACTTTCTTCCTTTACCTTCACCCCATTCTCCTCAACCATAAGTGTATGATTTTTTGTCCAGTCTCTCCCTGCACCTTCTCTCACCTTTCCCCGTGAGAATTATCAGTCCACTCCCTTTCTATGCCCCTGATTCTATTATATTCAACAGTTTATTCTGTTCATCAGGTTTTTTATTCACTTGATTTTTAGATTCACTTGCTGATAGATATGCTTTGTTGTTCATAATTTTTATCTTTACCTTTTTCTTTTTCCTCTTCTTAAAGAATACCTTTCAGCATTTCATGTAATACTGGTTTGGTGCTGATGAACTCCTTTAGTTTTTTCTTATCTGTGAAGCTCTTTATCTGACTTTCAATTCTGAATGATAGCTTTGCTGGGTAGAGTAATCTTGGTTGTAGGTTCTTGCTATTGATCACTTTGAATATTTCTTGCCACTTCCATGTGGCCAGCATAGTTTCTGTTGAAAACAGCTGACAATAATATGGGTACTCCCTTGTAGGTAATTAACTGTTTTTCTCTTGCTGCTTTTAATATTCTCTCTCTGTCTTTTGCTCTTGGCATTTTAATTTGATGTGTTTTGGTGTGGTCCTCTTTGGATTCCTTTTGTTTGGGGTTCTGTGCGCTTCCTGGACTTGTAAGTCTATTTCTTTTACCAGATGTGGGAAGTTTTCAGTCATTATTTCTTCAAATAGGTTTTCAGTATCTTGCTCTACTCTTCTTCTGCCAACCCCATAATTCTGACGTTGGTACACTTGAAGTTGTCCCAGAGGCTCCTTACAGTATCTTCACATTTATTTATTTATTTATTTATTTATTTATTTATTTATTTATTTTGCTTTTCCAGTTGAGTGTTTTCTGCTTCTTTGTATTTCAAATCTTTGACTTGATTCTTGTGTTCCTCTAGGAATGCAAGGTGTTAGATCTCTGTATAATATTTTTTATTTTAGTCATGTATGTTTAATTTCTAGTTGGTCCTTTTTCATCTCCTCTTGGGTCTCACTAAATTTATCCATCTTTTCTAGAAATTTCTTAGAAAAACCTTATAATTGTGATTTTGAACTCTATATCAGTCGTTTGTTTTCCTCCATTTCTTTCATTTGTTATCTGTTCTTTTGTCTCCACATTTTGGCTACTTCCCAGAGTTGGTAGAGTAACTTTGTGTGCTAGGTGTCCTATATGGCCCAGTAGCTCCGCCTCCCCAGTTAGCTGAGGTGGACACTCTTGGTGCGCCCCTTTGTGGACTGTGTGTACAGTGTAGTTAATACTTGATTGTTGTTGGTACCACTGGGGGGAATTGACCTTGAAACCAATTGGTTGTGAGGATCAGCTGTGTCTGCGCCCAGAGAACTTCTGTGCTGGACTCAGTCTTAAGACTTGCAAGACTGCAACAGCCTCTGTGTTGGGCTTGGATGTGGCAGAGTCTCAGGGCTGAGCAGAGAGCCTTGACTTCCTGTCAGCCCTGCCCTATACAGCAGTACTTGAGTCTCAGTACCCCTCGGTAATCGTTGCAACCCTCTCTGTGCACACGCGCATCTCCAGACCACTGGAAGCGCTTTTCTTCAAAATAAAGAATTAAAACTTTCTGCAAATGCTCTTTTGGCATGAAATTTGACATTTTTAGCTGTAAAAATATCTATGATGTTAACACCTTCAGAAAATTTGACATATTAGTTTTGAAGCTTGCTGTCAATACAACAAAATAGCATACATATCAAATCGCATATACACTGACTGGCCAGATTATTATGATCTCTGAACGCATAATAACCTGGCCACTCAGTGTATATCCTATATAATAAAAGGATAATATGCAAATTGTCCCCTCGACCAGGAATTCAACCAGCAGGCAGGCCAGCCAACTGTCTATGTCCTCTTCCCCTGGCTAGGCTGGCAGAACCCTACCCATGCATGAAATCATGCACCAGGCCTCTAATACACACACACACTGAGTGGCCAGATTATTATGTGTTCAGAGATCACAATAATTTGGATACTCAGTGTATATCAACATGTGTAACTCCATCTATTGATAAAAATCTGAATTAGTAACCTGTATACCTGGTAAGAGTGGCTAGACAGGCTCAAATATTGTTCTTTTCGAACCAATAGTGTCTTTTTTTCTCTTAATATTCTCTGAGAAACGTAAATGATTTTCTCCTTTTTAATAAACTTTATAATGGTTTCAAGACATGGTGGGACTTCCCAGAAAAATCTCTGATCATCATATATATCATTTCCTCAGCACCTACATTTATCCGACAATAGTAAAACCATTTTGTACCCCCATCAAATTGAATTTTTTAAGTAGTAGTCTTCTATGAGGGAGCCAAAATAAAATAACCTGCTATCAGTTACCAACTCCTACCCACATCCCCTGGCACTCCACGCCCTTCATAACCTGCTCTCAATGAATCTTTTATAAATGGTTTTCTCTCATTATTCCCCTAATTGTATAACTAAGCCAAATTACTTATTAAACATTCTGCTCCATACTGCTTTTTTTATCTCCAATTTTATTCTATCCTTCTGAAAAGTTTCTTGTCCTTAATTTTAGCCATCAAAATCCAATTCATACATCAAGAATCATCCCATCTTTTCTAGATGTAGTTAAATGTATTCTCTCCCTCTTTTGATTTCCAATACTCCAATGAATCCCTATTTCACTCTGCCTTACATTATGCCATTTGTTTCATTCTCTCCATATACTCTAAACCAGTGGTCAGCATCTAAACTGAAGAAAATTTGAACCATGGATTTAAAAGAATATAAAATTCCAAGGGACATTCTGAAATTGACACACATTCTGCCCATTCTCATATATCTTGAATCATATTCTATAAAGGTACCTGATACTCAGATTGGTGATTCCAAGTAGCTAAACATTTTAGAGATTCTTTCTAGGCAATTGGGATTGTTATACTTTAAAATATATATATTATTGATTTCAGAGAGGAAGGGAGAGGGAGAGGGAGATAGGAACAACGATGAGAGAGAATCATTGATCGGCTGCCTCCTGAACACCCCCTACTGCGGATCAAACCCGAAACCCGCACATGTTCCCTTAGCCAGAATGGAACCTGGGACCCTTAAGTCAGCAGGCCAATGCTCTATCCAGCAAACCAAACCGACTAAGGCTCTTATGTTCCTTTTATATTTCCTCTCATTTTACAAATCTTATGACAGTTACAAAACAGGATAAGACTTTCTGGGTGTTTTCCTTGTGTGAGAATCATAAAAGATTATGAAAAATATTAAAAAAAAGAAAAAGAAAAAGAATCAAATCCAGAGAGGGTCTTAATTTCTCGTAAAAGGGTGAAAGGATGAGGGAAACAGAAACAAAGACTAATTGTCTTTCTCTGAAAGAAGACAGCTAATGAAAATACTGAGATCATCAATTTTAAAAATAGCTAAATGAATGGAAAACAAGGACATGAAATTAGCTTACCTCCACACTTTGGGTTTGGGCAATTGCTGGCTAAACTCAAGTATCTAAGAAGATTTCCAGGAAGATCACAGGGAGTGTAGGAAATATTTCGAATTTTAATCGTCCGAGCAGCTAATTCCAGGAGACTCGGAGGATCATAGATTAAATCTCTAACAAAACGAACAACCAATGGATTTCCTCGCAAACTCAATTCTTCCAAATGAATAAGGTTGAGAATCTCTCGAGGCAGGTATGTCAGCAAGTTATTGTGAAGACTGAGGGATCGAAGCGAATGCAACCTGGAATGAGTGCAGTACAAAAATCAATGACAGTAACCAAGATAACTACCAAGAAAGTTAAGTTCTTCACTTAACTTGATTTCCCCATAAGAATGTGCAATTAAGATTAGGTCAATGAAATAAAATTTAAAAGTGCTGAAACTAGATCATAGATTTGTAAATGTCATGATGGGCTTTTGCCCATGGAATCTTAGACAGTATAGAATACTTACGAGAATATTCTGATGGGCTAGATGAGATATAAATGCTAGATTTAAACATTTTGGGGGGATGTTTTATCATTCAGATAAACAAAAAAGGAAGATTCTAAATGCAGCAGGAATCAAGACCCTTCACATTATCTCAGTAGGATAGAAATGCTTCATATCAAATATAAAATTAACAAAGTCCTTTAAAAACCTGGGAAATCTCTGTCAAATAAATACTCTATTTTTTTATTACAATATACAAATGTTAGAAATAAACCACAGCTTTTAAAAAAAGTAACTTTAAAAATAAGCAACCCCATTCATCTAGTTCTTTCTACCTATAAAACATCTGGGTGAATGCCAAAACAGTAATTCCTAAGCATGTATTTCTATCTATAATAATAAAAGCCTAATATGCTAATTAGACTGGATAGCCGAAAGGCCTTTTGGACAAAGCCATAGTGGTGGGGGCCGAGGTAGAGGAGGTTAGGGGTGATGAGGCAGGCAGGCAAGCAATTAGGGGCAATGAGGTGACAGGCAAGTGGTTAGGGGCAATGAGGCAGGCAGGCAGGTGAGCAGTTAGGAGCCAGTGGTCCTGGATTGCGAGAGGGTACAGGCCGGGCTGAGGCACCCTCCCATCCCCTGTGCATGAATTTTATGCACTAGGCCTCTAGTGTATACATAAAATGCTTGAAACTACTCACTGTGAAAGCTGAGGAGGTACACTTTGGATTCTGTTATCACATAATACTAAGTAATTTAAAGAAGGCAGATTTGCTAATTCTGGCGGGATTTCTTTGATGAAGTTTCCTCCAAGATATAAACACTCTAAACTGCAAAGATAAACAAAAATAAAAAGTAATTAAACCAAAGCTAGATAAGATATTCCATTTCCTTTATTATAATGAACACATTTCACTTATTCATTCAGCAAATGTTTTACTTAGGATCTGCTATATGCCATACAGTCTCTCGAAAATTAATGCAATCTTCAGGGAGCTTATATTATAGGTAAGCAGACAAGACACACCAATATTAGGCAATATTATCAATACTACCTACTGGGTTTATTTTTATTTATATTTATTTCATTGAATCTCGGCTCTACCACTTACCAGTGCAAGAATTTGGGCCAGTTATTTAATCTTGTTATGCTCCAGTTTCTTCTTTAAAATGGAATAATGTTATTATATATCATGTTAAGTGCCTAGCCAACAAGTATGAACCAGATACCTACCATGTACCATTCTAGGGAATTTAGTGAAAATAAGACGTTAAGAAGCTTACATTCTAGTGAGACAGACAATAAATCAATGAATTTGTATATATTTTATCAGACAGTACTATAAAGAAAAAGGTAGGTAACCAGATGTTGATGAGAGTGATATGGGGGGAGGAGGAGTCATAAAGGGTTTCCTGTAGGAGATGACATCTGGACAAAGATCTCAATGAAATGACTGAGTAGAAATCCCTGAGGTAGAAAAATGCTTGCGGTATCAAAGAGCCAATGTGGGTAGATCAGGAAGCCAAAGATGGGACAGTGATAGTCACACAGGTCAGAGAGGTAGTCGAGAAAGGGCACATCAGATCCTTCAGACCTCAGTAAGGACTTTGAATTTCATGAAGTTGTGCTCTTTACAAGAGTTACACTTACAATAGAAATACCTCAGTATGGTAAAAGTGAAGGGATAAAAAAAGATGTACCAAGCAAATCTCTACCATTTCACATCTGGAGTACTATAACAGCCTCCAGTCTTATGCTTCCATTCTCCCCATTACACTCCCTTCTTTCTTCAACAGTTATTTTCCACACAATAGCCAAGTTAACCTTCTAGAGCAGCAATTTCCAATGTGTCTGCTACAAAAATTTTAAGAACATGCAATACCTGACTATTTTGTCAGGGGCACTGACCTCTTTTCCTTAGATTGTCAAATAAAAATATGACAACAGCCAACACAACAGTTGCTATTTTGTGTGAATGAATCAAAATTATACCTTTTTTTTCCTTGTCAAATTGGCAAGAAATATATTTTTTGGTGCGCTGCAAAATTTTACTAATTAGTTTATGTATGCCATGAGATAAAAAGAGTTGACATTGTTTTAGAGTGTAATTGAAGTACATCCTTTAGAAATTCTTTCAGCAAGAGCCCACCTAAGTTTTTATCTTTGAGTCTTTCGTCTCTGATATTTTTATCTCCCCACCTCCTTGTTAAATAATTAATAGATTGGGTGGGCATTAAATTCTAGGTTGACAGTTACTTTTATTAGCACTAGAAAGTTACTGCTCCATGATCTTATTTTAGCCAATATTAGTATATTGCTCCTTTGTAGGTAATCTGGTGTTCTTTTTTTATTAAGAGCTTTTAGAATATTTTTTTCTTTATTTAACCTGAGGTTTGAAGTTTTATCATGGTCAGTTTGAAGTACTCTTTTTAATTGTGGGAAATTTTAAACCAGTATTATTTCAAACATTCCTTTCCTATATGCTTTCTATTCTCTAAAATTTCTAGTAAATAGCAGTGGAACTTCAGAATCAATTCTCCATGTTTCTTAACATTTCTTTCATACTTTTGTGCTACAAGCTATCTTTCAGTCCTTTAAATTCATAATTACATTTTTTCATTTCTAAGAGTTCTAACTAGGGTTTTCATAACTGTCAATTTTTAAACTTCTTGTTTCATTGATGAAGTTCCCTCCTTTACCTCTCAGACATTAGAAAGCTTATTGTAAAGTCTTTTACATGTATTTTTTAGATTTAATTTCTTCCATTTGTTGAATTTCTTATCTTTACTTCATTATCTTGCCTTCCTTTAGGTGTAGTGATTCAAGATTTTGTCATTTTACTTTTATTTTTTTAAATATATTTTATTGATTTTTTACAGAGGAAGGGAGAGGGATAGTGAGTTAGAAACATCGATGAGAGAGAAACATCAATCAACTGCCTCCTCCATGCCCCCTACTGGGGATATGCAGGCAACTACGGTACAGGCCCTTGACTGGAATCAAACCTGGGACCTTTCAGTCCACAGGCCCATGCTCTATTTACTGAGCCAAATCAGTTTCGGCAAAGTTTTGTCATTTTAAAAACATATTAATGATACTCTTTTTTCTATTTCTGACTGTGTAAACCTCTTAGATTTATAATACTTAAAAACAAACTAATTTAATTCCAATATGTTTTTCTTCTTCTTTCAAATACGTACTGTCTTTGTCAAAAATCAATTGTCTGTAAATAAGACTGAATTCTCCTACATGTAAATGTTTAAACACTGGTTTAAAAACTTCCTAGGCAAGATTTTTTAATCTTGTATGATCCAGTTTCTTCTCATATTGAATTATTTTCAAACATCCTCATACTGAATTATTTTCAAACACTTAACAAAATGGTCTAAGTTAATGTTCAGTTATTCAGAAATATCTTTTTCAATAATTAGAGTGAAGAGAATAGAATAGAATTAGAATCAGAATAAAATATTTGGAGCCCCTCAAACAGAAACTATGCTAGAAAAATAATTATTTTAATGAGAAGACTATCTGGGGAAAAATATTAGCTAACTTGGAAGTTTTTTTTTTTATAAAGGATTAAACAGTTATATAATAACTTGCATTATCGTTTTCTAAGGAGAAAAGAAAATTAAAAAAAGGGGAGAGTGAATGAGAGCAAATTTAGATATTGTCCTTTCTATTTAAGTCAGGAACCTAGAAAAATTAGTGTCTGGTGATCAGTTACTACTCAATGACTTTTTCTCTCAATATTTTGGAGTGGGTTGGGAGGCATACAGACAAAGGACGCCAAATCTTTAGTAGTTACTGTGACTTGGCAGAGAAGGATCTGGTGTTCTAAAATATAGCCAAGCCAATGATTTCAAGATTATATCAATTCTCTTTTGCAACTGATAGGTATAATTAATTACATTACACAACCAGCATATTAAATGTATACTTTAAGGCTTATTTCTCACTTTGAAACTCAAATAATTACCAAAGTTGTAGGGACATGAAGCCTTTTAATTACTTGTAAAATTAAATTTCCAAACCTACTTTTCTGTAAAAAGGAAGGGAAACTATTGTTGAATTTAAAACAAAACTGTAGTATTTATAAGTTCTTATGTTTATCAGCATTGCACCTATGTTAATCAGGCTTGGAACAATTCTATTTTCTTCAGTGTTGGACAGACACAGAAAACAGGAAAATCATTCACAAAATTTATAGAATTCTTCCTTTCCTTTCTGTTTACTATTAACAGACCATCCTTAGTTTTGGTTCTTGAAAAGTATTCCAGTTCTCCAATCCTTAACAATACTGAAGTAGGTGGCTTTTCTCTAGCAAAGGCCAATGACCCATTGAAAAAAAAAAAATACAGTAGGATCCCTTAGTGCCAATCAACTTTAATCACAGATATAAGTAGAAAATGTTTTCCTTCTCCATCCAAATAAAAATGACATTAGTAGTAAATATAATAAAAATATACATAATTACTATAATTACTGTTAAAGGGAGATGAAATTACAGTGACACATGTTTGTAGACAAAAAGGCAGAAAATAAAAACAAAGAATGAACCATATATGTGTGGATAAAGAAGTACTTTTCTTGAGATAGCATCCTCATATTGAATTATTTTCAAACACTATCACTGACTACAGGCTTTTAAAGTACATTACATGTTCAAAAGCAGGAGCACAAATGGAGGGATCATCCCTTGATACTTGCCCCAAACTAAGGCAATAAAATAAAGAAATCAGAGGGAAGAAGTTGAGAACTAGAGGAAAAACTCAGTATGTGATTCTAAGTGGAAGAAGAACATTTTTATTTAAACTTTATCATTTCCTATTTATCATCTAGTCCAGTCACTTCAATTGTAAGATACCAATTTATTAGCTTTAAAACACTCTAGGGCAGTGGTTGCCCACCTTTTGGACCTCAGGGACCACCTGTTGCCAACCGCTGCTCTAGGGCATTAATATTTACCTTTGTTTCTATCACAATCCTCTTATCTTCAACTTCTAAAGCCACATCAGACAGTAAGAAGGGTCATGAATAAAAAAAGGAAGGCATTATTTGAGAAGAAAATATTGAGAGAAATGATAATTGAAACTTACTTGTGCTCAAACCTACTCTCCAAATGTCTAGAATCCAGGAGGCCAAACAGTACTGAACCTTTTGTTTTTTTTAAATAACTACTGGGTGATAAATTATTAAGCATCTGAGCTAACTGAGAGGAATAAGTTTAGATGTCATAAGAAACAGATCAAAATACTAAATAACTTACTTTTTCAACATTAGAAAAACAAAAATAAGTTTGTCCATATACTAGTCAAAGAGGTATTATACCTACCTGTTGGAGAATGAACTTCATACTTTGATGATAAGAATCTACATCCACAACCTCATTGTTCACACTGAGCTTAATTTACTCCATGGATTAGTTAATAATAAATATAAGATTTTCAAAATATAGTGGTACCTCAAGATACGAGTGCCCTAACATATGAGATTTTTGAGATACGAGCCATCGAGCGAGCAATTTTTGCTTTGAAATACAAGCAACATTTGAGATAGGAATAATCGCACATATCGGTCAGCTGCACACGACCCACCAGTTTACCTCAACTCGAGCGTCTCATAGTTTCCCATGCCTCAAGGTTACGGAACAAATTCAACTCGTATTCCGAGGTACCACTGTGTGTGTGTGTGTGTGTGTGTGTGTGTGTGTGTGTATAATATTTTCAGCATCTACTTATTTGTTACTAGTGGCCCAGTATATAGTTTCATGCACACTGAAAGGATATTAGAAGATGTGTGCAGTAATTATGTTACTGCAAAAAATTACATGTCAAAATTATATATATAATATCTATATATATAAAAGCCTAAGCAACCATCCAACCAGTAGCTATGACATGCACTGACCACCAGGAGCAGATGTTTAATGCAGGAGCTACTGAGCTGCAGAGCCTTGGCAGCTGCAATTCTCGGATGAAGCAACCCAGAATGACAGAGGAGGGAGCCCGATTCTGGGGTGCATCACCCAATAACCTCCTCTTGCAATCCAGAATCCCTTGAAGGATGCTAGAGAGCCAGTTTCAGCCTGATCCCTGCAGGCCAGGCCAAGAGACCCCACCTGACGGAGAGACCCCACTTCACCCCACAAATGATCTTCGAACTGCAGCGCTGCCCCAGGTGTGGCTGGCCAGGGAGGAACCATGGGAGGCTGGCTCCAGGCCTGTCTGGCCTATCTCACCTAATCCTGCCCTGCCCTGCCAGCTGCCTTCTAATTAATTTCCTTTCAATGTGCACCAATCCAGGCACTGGGGCACTAGAGGTAGTATTATAAAACTGATACATGCGTGTGATTGGTGCCAGCAAGAGCGTTAGGTGTATCGTGCGTGCGTGAGACAATGTTTATTTTTAAATTGCCAGTGCGCATCATATGTACCGACCCATTGATTGGTTGGACGGCCAGATAGATGTACAGTGGGACATATGGTCGGTCACTTAGCCTTTTTTTATATATAGATACTTCAAAACGGACCTTTCAGAAACCATTTCTTCAAAAGAGTTTGCCACTAGGGGAAAGGATTAACAAAGTACAGAAAACATACATGAAGACACCCTACAAGTCTGAAGGGGTTAATTATACCAATTAAGCTAATTGTGTATATTTGTTATTCTTTCCTGAAATGAAGGCTGGGGATAAAGGAGACCTTTACATGGATGATATACTCTGAAATACTTTTTAAATTGCTGTTTAAAGAGGATAGATAGCTTCCTAACATCCAACAGATGAGAAGTCAAAGAACTATGTCCTAGCCCTACTCTGTCACTGGAAAATTCATGGGTTTGGAGTGAGAGATCATAGAAGTCAAATCCAATTCCATAACTCACTGGTTTTGTAATATTATGACTTAACATCTCAGAGCTTCTGTTTCCTCTTTCATCTCACAGACATTGTGAGGACTAAAAATCATATTGAAAACACTTATAACAGGGACCACAACATTGTAAGTAAGCAAATAAATGGGATTTTTACTTACCCTTTTCCTTATGTGATGGAAATAATATTTGCTCTTGGTTTTTCTTAAGTATTTTAAGAAAATTTAAATGAGATTGAAATTATGCAACACAAATATTAGAAAAAAAACAAGGTCCGTCAATTTTTATTTAAATTTTTCTTAAATCCTTCTATTTCTCATTATCTCTCGTGGCATAACCCTGGTATAAGCTACTATCATCTCTAATTCTACTAATATAGCCTCCTTCCAACCAGCCCTCAAAATCTCTTCTCATCTCTCCACAGTCTCCCACTCCATTCTTACACAGCAACAAGAGAGATGTGCTTAAAACTCTGTGTACCTAGGATAAAATAGAAACTTTCAATATATGACAGACACGGCCTGAGGTATGGCTCAAATGTATTTGCCACCTCTTTACTTGGCCACTTTCTCACTATACTAATACAATGTCCTCCTTTCAAAATTTTGACCTTCAGTCCTTCTTGCCTCTGTGCTTTCACCTGTGCTGTTCCTTCTACTTGGATAGATCCCTCCCCACCCTCTCCTAGTTAATTCATCCTCTTCCTTCAAAAATTCAATTCAAATGTTACTTACTCAAGAACCAAACTGCGCCAGGCAGGCCCCTCTGTTATTTCATTTCAAGGCACTCTGTATGTCTTCACAGAAGTTACAACAAATTGTAATTAAATAATGAGGTTTAATGTCTCTTGTAGTATGTTAGCTCCATGAGGGCAGCAGGATCATGTTCATCACAGTAACCCCAGCACCTGACACATGTTAGGTATTAAATAAATACCCGTGATGAGATTAGTATGAAGGCATATCTTGTCGAAATGCCTCATTTTATAGATTAGGAGGCTGTAGTTAGGATATATTAAGTGATTTGCCTAAGGCTGGGACATCAGGAGTCCTTATTCTTAGGCTAATGTTCTTTTTCACTACATTTAGCTCTAAGGTCCCTGCCATCTCTAACATTCTGTTATTTCAGAAAATTCAAATAAATGCTATGAAAATATTTTCAGACGAAAGACACTTTTTTTTCACTTTGGACAATCCACTTTTTCTTGCACTATTTCTTACTCTCCTGCACAGCACATTTAAGGGACTTTCGCTACCTGTGTGTGTCTTTACTATTTCCTTGCATTTAATTCAATATACATTAACTGAATAATGAGGCAGACCTGAATAATCAGATCAACTGTCATGTCTACAAGGAATTATAATAAATAGGATAAATGGAATGGTGAGATGAGGGAGGAACAGAGGAAGTACAATATCGAACATAAATTAGTTGTGGTCCATGAAGCAGTAAAGAAAGGTAAAGGTAACACCCTCACGATGGGTTTTGAGGGATGAATAGGAATTTACAGGCAACATTTCAGGCAAAAGGAAAAGGACATGTACAGAGTTACTGCATTCATTTTATGCATATTTACTGTATGCCCATCCGTGCTGGTAAAATGCATGGCACATTGAATTCCACGAGTAGTACAGTAGTTCCCTTTTATTTGCAGTTTTGTTTCCCCAGTTTCAGTTACCTGTGGTCAACTGTGGTCCAAAATTATTCAACGGAAAATTCCAGAAATAAACAATTCATAAGTTTTAAATTATGCACTGCTCTGACTAGTGTGATGAAATCTAGTATCATCCTGTTCTACCTCGCCTGGGTTGTGAATCATCCCTTTGTCCAGCATATACACGCTTGTATACACTACCCACTCATTAGTCACTTAGTAGCCATCTCGGTTAATCAGAACAACTGCCATGGTATCGCAGAGCTTACGCTCCAGTAACATTTACTTAATAATGGCTCCAAAGAGCAAGAGTAGCGATGCTGGCAATTCTGGTATGTCAGAGAAAAGCTTTAAAGTAGTACTTCCTTTAAGTAAAAAGGTGGAAGTTCTCTACTCAGAGGAAAGAAAAAAAATCGTATGCTGAGTTTGCTAAAATCTAAGGTAAGGATAAATCTTCTTCTACACGTGGAAGCAAACAGAAATTTGAGCTTGCTTTTCTGTCCCATCTCAAAATGAGTAAGTGGTGACCACATGGCCTGTAAGTGCTTAATTTAACACGAAAAAGGCATTAAGTCTGTGGGTGGAAGACGTGAGCAAAGACTACTACATATTTATTTCAAGTATGTAGTTACAGTTGTTCTATTTTATTATGTTATTGTTGTTAATCTCTTACGGTGCCTAATTTACAAATTGAACTTTATCCCAGATATGTGCATATTGAGAAATACATAGTATAAACAGGGTTGGATACTTTCTGAGCTTTCAAGTATATCCACGAGGGATCTGAAAACACGGCCTCCCACCGCGCGGGACTTTGGCATTGCTGTCACTAGAGAAAAGGGAGCAGTAAATGCCCTAGAAAAAAAGCAAGGTTCAGATCAGGGTACACTGGATGTCTGGCTAAAAAGGCACAAACTTCGATCTATAGCGGTGATCTTCAACCAATGTGCCGCCAGAATTTTAAAAACACGCAATACCTGACTATTTAGTCAGGGGCACTGACCTCTTTCAAACCCTTTATTGTCAAATAAAGTTAACAGCCAACAGCACAATAACCACCTGGTGTGAATGCATCCAAAATCACACCTATTTTTTTTTTCTTGCCAGATCAGCAAAAAAAAATAATAATAATAATAATAGTAATAATACATTTTATAGTGTCCCGCAGAAACTTGGTCACTAGTTTGTGTGTGCCAGGAGGTGAACAAGGTTGGAAACCGCAGGTCTTATCTATTGAAAAGGGGGGGGAACCGCCAAGAACGACAAAGCAATAAAGTGACAACATTTACATTTGTGGGAGCAGCTCTCCGTTCGAATCACTCCCTGGGATCCAAGAGAGAGAGAGAAACTGCCCCGGAAATCTGCTTAGGGGACATACAGCCTCCCAAACGCGGCCACACACGCTGCCTCCCGCCCCAGATTCGCGGAGCTGGCGGGGCAGTGCCCGCCGCCGCCGCCGCCGCCGAGTAGACGGGACGGAGGCGGCTACGTGACAACCCAGCCGCGCCCAGACCAGGCCCCGCGCCCCGGACGCCGCCTCGGCGGCGACCCGCGCGCTCACCTCCGCAAGTTCTCGATCTCGGCCGGGATGGTCTGCAGCTGGTTGCCCCCGAGGCTGAGGGTGTGCAGCGCGCGCAGCTCCAGCACCGGGGCGGGCACCTCCTGGAAGCAGTTGCCGCTGAGGTTGAGCACCTGGAGGCTGCGCGCGAGCGGCGAGCGCGCCAGCCCCTTGGGCAGCGCGCCGGGCCCGCCGAGCCGGTTGTTCTTGGCCAGCAGCGTGCGCAGGCAGCGCAGCGCCAGCAGCTCGGGCCCCAGCGCGGTCAGCGCGTTGCCGCTCACGTCCAGCAGCTGGAGGTGCGGGAAGCCGCTGCCCAGGGCCCGCGGCAGCGACGCCAGACGGTTGTGCGGCAGCAGCAGCCGCAGCAGCGCCTCCCGCGCGCCGCGCCGCTCCTCGCCCCGCGACTCCAGCTCCGACTCCAGCGTCTCCGGGGACACGCTGAGGCGGGACAGGTTCAGTTCGGCCTCCCCGGCCGCGGGCACGGCCGCCCCGGCCTCCTCCATCCCGCCCGCCGCGGGGCGCGCGCGGCCCCGGAACCCGGAGAGCGCCGCGCGCGACCCCCACCCAGGCCCGGAGCTTCGCGGCCCCGGAACCTGAAACAAGAGCTTCCTGGGAAGAAGGCGGGCACGGACCTTAATCCCGCGCGCCCCCGCCTGGTCACGCGACCCGGGCGCCGGGGGCGCGCCGCTCGGGGGCCGGGCCGGGCCTCACGTGGCGCGTGGCGTGCGGGGGGCGGAGGCAGGGACCTGTGGGCGGCCACGTTGCTTTGTCTCCGGGCGCGGGTTTGGTCCGCCGCCCTGTGTGCGGCCCCCACCAGAAACAGGACTCCAGGCAGACAGGGTGCGGGGTGGAGGGATGGAGAGGGTGTCTCCTGGAGGGGCCAATCCCCCTTAGTAAAGAGAAAAAAGGTTAAAGTCTTGGGTAACTTAAAACGTTGGAGTTCTGCTAGGTTACATGATAAATATTAAGTATCTGGGTATTTTGAAACACTGTAACAGGATACTGAAATGTTAATGAATCTGAGTTCCTTATTATAGAGAATCTAGAGGATATATTTGAATCTGTTGAAGAAGTTCTGTGTTTTGTTTGAAATATCCCTTTAAAAGGTGAAGGTATTGCTAATCCGAGGGAAGTTAATTATTTACTCGTCACCTAGAAATGAATGTTTCTAAGGGTTAAGAATTCAAACTGGAAAGGCAGTACATGGCGTCGGCGTAATAGAAGGCATAAGGCATGGATGTGCATTTTGAAGGAAAAATGAAAGTGGGTTCTAACAGCCGTGTGGCGCCACATCTAGTAAATCCTATTTTTCCTTAAACCAAGGACACTGAATAGTAAATGATTTGCATTTTTTTCTCTCTAACCAGAAGATAAACAGCTTATATCAGCCTACTCAGGGAGACAGACAGCTTAGAGGAAATTACCCAAAGGATTGTTGCTCCAGGGCGCCAGAGTGGAGGCCACAAATTACCTCAATGTTATTGTGATGATATTAACAAGAGGTCCAGTGCACAAGATTTGTGCACAAAGGCAGGGGTGGGGGGAGAGGAGGGCCTCTCCGCCCAGCCTGCATCCCTCTGAGGATGTCTAACCGATAACTTAGGCCCCGTCGGGCATCCTTAGCGCTGCTGTGGATGCAGGAGAGGCTCCCGCCACCACTCCTGTGCTCTCCCGCGTGAGCCAGGCTTGTGGCCACCGGCACTCCCCCTGTGGGAGGGCACTGACCACCAGGGAGCAGCTCCTGCGTTGAGCATCTGCTCCCTGGTGATCAGTGCACATCATAGCAAACAATCATTTCACTGTTCAGCCAATTTGCATATTAGCTTTTTTTTTTATATATAGGATTGTTGATTGTTAACTATACTGTACCCACCTATGTAAAAGAAGCATGTATCTTATCATTTTACTTCTTATCCTATCCCAGAGGTTCTCCTCCACCCTTTGCTCTCTCCAGCCTCCCTAATCTATCGCAAATGGATTTCATGTAACCCACTTATATCTCCTCCTTTGATTGTAATTTATAAAATAAGGTGAAGGCTGTCATTCTCTGGAACATTATCTCAATACCTTGAAATCCTGCTTCCTAGCAATTGTTGACAGTTTGGCTCAAACAAATTCACAAAAATTCTTTGCAGGTTTGAATGTTTATGACATTAACAGTTAAGATTACAACTAAGTGAAATTAAAGGGGAAAGTTGGAAATAGTCTCAAAAATAGAAAATGAAGTTACCCGATAGAAAACTTTGAAGAAATGTTTAAGTGAATGAGAATCTCTTTATTTTAATTACAACTACCATATAAGTCATAAGCAGCATCCCTAATACTACAGTGGCTTTGAGCCTATCCAGTCAGGCTGGAGAATTCTGAAAATCCTCTGGGAGATGAAAGAGGTTTGGTAGCTTGTGGACCTTCACAATGATGGGGTCTGTCTTGTGGTTTGCAGAAGGAAATACAGTACCAGAAAGGAAGTGGGGCCATTGGAGAGTGTGAAGGGAAAAGGAGGCAATGTAATGCATTATCTTGGGAAAGGGTTGGATTTCAAGGATTTGGGATAGTATATGGCATATTTGTCCACTTACCCAAACTGTAACTGGACAATCAGTGGGTCCATGCTGCCTGTCACTACTTGAGTCAATTAAGCAGAGACAGAGTTGAATCACATATGAGTGTTTATTCTAATACTGCCAGCAGTATGGGAGATCAGCAGGTCATCCACAAAAATCTGCTCTGCACCCCACCATAAGCCAGCTGCTTCTATTGGGTAGACGGACAAAGATTACATTGGGAAGTGGGCAAAGGGTATGCCAAATGGGCAGTTTACAGGTAATATGGGCTGGAGTTTTGCAAATGCCTGTGGGCATGCAAAGGCTGGGGATCTTCAAAGGGCTAGAGATTCTGGTTTCTGCAACATGGTTGTTAATCTTTCAGCTCCCTAATGGGGAGTATGGGCTGCATTTCCAGGTGAGCTCCCCAGCCAGGTTAGAATGTACCTTCTTTAGCAAAACAATCACAGTTAACAGAGCACCATTAATATTTGTACAATTATAGCTGGTCCACAATATTCTATTTCTGCCCCTATCAAAACTACACCATTCAGCAACTCATGGTTCAAACTGATTGTATTATAGGATAATGTAACATTCTCCTGACTAGAATGTTATTGAATAAAGAAGGGAGATCAAATGAAGGGCTCTTTTTCCTTCAGTCACCTTGTGTAGGTTGCCTTGCAAATACTTTTTTTTTTTTTTGCCAAAAAGGTACAGCTATTAGAAATATCAAGTTTCATGGAGCATCTTGGTGAGCTTTTGCTGCAACAGTTTGGCAATAACACTAACACCGAGCAGTCCCTAGGACTGCCACACAAGAGTCCACCTCACTTGCTTCTCACCTGGCTGGTCAGAGGGACCAGCTGTGATACAGGTAAGCTCTTTCAATAAAGAGTCCAATTATTTTAGAGAAATTGTTGGCCATGAGTGTGAACTGGAAAGCCAAATGACTGATAATGTGACTGAAGTGTTTAGATATCCACCCCAACTGTATCTGATCCCTTTACAATAGTGTGTCTACATAGAGCTAGTTCATTGACTTCTCATCATTTTCCTGTAAAATGAGATGAGAAGGGCATAAGCCAGGAGGCAATAGCAAGATGCATTGCTGGAATTTTCTGTTTTGGCATAGTGTATACATTTATTTTTTCTGTTTATTTTGTGTGTGTGTGTGTGTTTTCCTGTTAAATAATAAAACTTTGTCAGAATATTGCACCAGATTCTATTTAATTTAATTAATGCAGTAAACACTTATTGGATACCTATGACATGTTGAATACCATGATGGACATATGAAAGACAAAGAGGACTTTAGACTTGCCCTTCGGGACATTACAGTCTAGTATGGATAATAAGATTTTGCATACAGAAACTATAAAGCTAAGTAGCCCAGGTCATAAAAATATTTTTAAAGATGGAAAAATGCTTATAAAATAGTGTCGTGAGAAAAATTAACCTGGACACTAAACAGTATATATAAATTGAGTCCTAAAAAGATTGAAAGAGAATATTACAAAATGACAAAAGTTCTCTGGGGACAGACTTAAAAGTGATTATAATATTCTTCTTTATTCTTTTCTATTTTTTCAAGCTTATAAAATAATGAATTTGTGTTATTATGCATTCCCTTTGGAATAGCAACTATATCTCTACAACAATACCTTAAGGATCACATTGGATATGTGTACAAAGATGTAAATATAAAATTATTTTTGAAACTCACTTTATAATATCTAGAAATAAAATACCTTCTAAAGGCCCACTCAAGAAAATTAGATAGGTCCATTATGAATGATATAAGTCTAATTTATTGACATAGAAAACATCCACAACCTATTGCTCAGTATTTGTAGTATGGTCTCATTTTTCTGGAGAAAAAAAAATGTTTATGCACGTGTACATATAGTAGAAAGTCTGGAAGTGCATTCCTCAGAGCATGGGGCACCACAGATGGGTTTGATGGGTATAGTCTTCCCTGGAAGTAGAAAATAAAAGTAGTACATGATATATAGTATATCTATGAACAATAATAAAACCCATTAAAATCAGTCTACTTATTACCATCTAAGCAATTCTAAATAACAACAACAACAACAACAACAACAACAAAGATGGCATATAAGTCTCAGCTGCCTGAATTGTCTATGGGTCCCCTTTCTTATGAATGTACAGATGTAATAAATGTGATTATTCCCTCCTGTTAATCTGTGTCATATCAATTTGATTACTAAATAAGCCAGAATAATTTAGAGTAGAAGGAGAATTATTTGTCCTTTCCCACACCTATTTTTACCCATTTTGGAAGAATCACTTCATAACTTCCCAGACACACCTTCTAGTCATACCTCCTCCACTGTTGACTTTTCCCCAGCAATGCCCAGAAAGGGCCAGTGACAGTTGGTTTGTGAAGTTGTCACTGACCTCTCAAATATCATCTCAGGGAAGACTCATCCAAATGAATTTAAATGTGACTCCCCTAGAGAAATAATTTTGTATATTAGATAAATAGAATTTCCGGTTCAAAGACTTCTGCATAAGATCAGCCTGAGTGAACTTGACTCAGTGGACATCCCGTAAGGAATACTGAGGTGCTGGAAGTCTCTGCTAAGGGACTTAGCACCTTTGCTAAGGATGTATCTGGTGGGTGTGGAGACTGCAGGAGGAGTCTGGGGGCCTTTCTGGAATCTGGAGGGCGGGATGGGCTATGCTGACCCACACTCTTTCTTTTGCTGAGGCAAATTTTCTACCTTTCTTTTTGTTCCTTACAGAATGTCTTTCTTTTTGTTGACTGTCAATGATGCAGATGAGTTGCTTTTCAAAAACGACTTGGTGGATATTTCTAAGACAGCTTTGCAGATAGTGAAGAAAATAGTGATTTGGAGATTTTTATTTATTTGTTTATTTGTTTATTTATTTATTTATTTATTTATTTTTAAATATATATATTTTATTGATTTTTTTACAGAGAGGAAGGGAGAGGGACAGAGTTAGAAACATGGATGAGAGAGAGACATTGATCAGCCGCCCACAACCAGGATACATGCCTTTGACCGGAATCGAACTTGGGACCCTTCGGTCCACAGGCCGATGCTCTATTCACTGAGCCACACCAGTTTTGGCGAGATTTTTATTTTTAAAGCAAGTGATTTAATCTCTCTGAACCTCAGTATTTTCATTTGTTTTATGGAGATAACAATGTTATATTTGTTTCACAGGAAATAGTGAAGAACAGATGGGAAAATAGATACAAATTGTAAAGCATTGTTGTTTACTCTAATTTCATTTTTTAATGAGAAAAGCCTCCCCACTCCCCCAATTTGGTTTGTCCATTTGAGGTCCTATCTGGATAACTACACTTATTCACACCTATGATTTGAACTCCCACAAATAAAAATATATATATATCTATATCCCGCCCCCACTCCCTGCTCTTTAAGTGACTCTGACATGTGCTGATTTATAGTATATAAATCATAGTATATAGTATCATAGGATATTTGAAATGAGATCTGTCCTGAAACATATGAAGGGGTAGTTAACACAGCATGTTTTTTTTATAACTCTATTCAATCCTTCAAAAATGTTGGGATGCACAGTATATACATATTAAAATTCAGCTAACTCCAAGTATATATGCAACAATTCTTTTTAAAAAGCCTGTATCCAAACTTGCAATGTAACTATTCTGAAAAGTAATAAAACACATTTAGAGTTTTCAGGTACATACTATCATTCAAGAACCTATAGTAGTCCTGCTGGTCTCTTAAAGCTAATAGCAGCTTAAAGACAACAGGTCTCAGGCTCCAGAGATCTATCTACTTAGGAGTTAGTGCAAGACCTTGTCCATACAGATTATGGTGACTAGGTACTGTGTGTATGTGTGTGTGTGTGTGTGTGTGTGTCTGTGTGTGTGTAGAGGGGAGCAGTAGGTCAAAGTAAGATGATAATGTACTCATGTCAGCCCAAACAAATAAAGGAATGGGTGTGTATATAAGTGAGAAAGAGAAAGGTATGTTAGTTCTACTAGTATCTTACATTTTATAACACCTTTTGACAGCTTATTACTATGTGCTAGGTACTATAGCAGGTGCTTCAAAAGTAATGTCTTTCAACAGTTTTTAAAGTGTTTTCGCATATTACTAGTTTTTTGCTGTGTTTTTACCTCAGCTTGTTAGGCCTTGGGAAGCTTAAGACACATGGTCTAGAAATAATACTGTCTAGTAAGTGTGGCTTAGTGGTTGAGCATCGACCTATAAACCAGGAAGTCATGATTTGATTCCCAATCAGAGCACATACCTGGTTAATGGGCTTGATCCCCAGTGTGGGGCATGCAGAAGGCAGCAATGATTTTCTCTCTTCATTGATATGTCTACCTCTCCCTACCTCTCCCTTCCTCTCTGAAATCAGTAAAAATATATTTAAAAGAAAAGAAATAATACAGATTGAAACAAACAGGTTCAGGTAGGACCATCTACAGACACATCAGGAGTTAGCTTTTATGTTACCAATTACATCACTAGTAGTTATGTTCCATAATTTGCTGGCTAGAATCTTTGGATTCCTGAATCTGAGACTTTTTCCTGAGAAGCTTGAATTATGGACCCTTCATGTATAAGCTACATATTTTCATGAGAGAGATTGGGAAAAGGGGTAGCTTACTAAGGTATCCATTCATTTGGTTCACTCCTCTGCCCATCTGAAAAAAGGACTAAGCCATATCTCTAGGATCCCAAAGTATTTCATAACAACTTGGGGCAGGTGTTCTCATCCTAATTGTATATAAGGAACCTATAACTCAAAGAGATTAAGTGACTTGCACAATATGAAGTGACTTAGGCATTGGGGAGACTTAGAATTAGCACTTGAATTTACACATCTTCAGACTAAGATTTATTGATAACTATAATCCATTACTTCTTGATTATAACCACACTAGAGGCCTGGTGCATGAAATTTGTGCAAAGGGCCTTGGAAAGCTAAAGACAACATGTCTATAAATAATACAGCCTGCACCCTCTCCAACCTAGGACCCCTTGCAGAAGAGGACAGTTAGGGGTGACCAGGCCAGCAGAGGAGGGCAGTTGAGGGGGACCAGGCCTGCAGGGGAGAACAGTTGGGGGAAATCAGACATGCAGGGGAGGCAGTTGGTAGGGGAAAGACCAGGCCTGCAGGGGAGGGCAGTTGGGGGGGGCCCAGGCCTACAGAGGGGGGCAGTTAGGGTGACCAGGCTGGCAGGGGAAGGTACCGGGGGGGACCCAGGGATGTCCGACTACCCATTTAGGCCTGATCCCACCAGACCGCTGTCTCCCAACCACTCGCCTGCCTGCCTGCCTGCCTGATTGCCCCTAACTGCTTCTGCCTGCCAGCTTGATCACCCCCTAACCACTCCCCTGCCAGCCTGATCGACACCTAACTGCTCCTCTGCTGGCCTGATTGCCCCTAACTGCCCTCCCCTGCTGGCCTGGTCACTCCTAACTGTCCTCTGGCAGACCTGGTCACCCCCAACTGCCCTTCCTTACCAGCTTGGTCACCCTTAACTGCCCTCTCCTCTAGGCTTGGCTCCCTAACCCCCAACTGTCCTCCCCTGCAGGCCTGCTCACTTCCAACTGTCTTTCCCTACAGGCTTGGTCATCCCCAACTGTCCTCCCCCACCAGCCTGGTCACCCCCAATTGCCCTCCCCTGCCAGTCTGGTCACCCCCAACCGCCCTCCCCTGCAGGCCTGGGTTCTTCCCAGCTGCCCTCCCTTGCCAGCCCAGTCACCCTAACTGTCCTCCCCTGCAGGACTGGGTCCCCCCAATTTCCCTCTCCTGCAGGCTTGCCCCTCCCCCAAACTTCCTCCCCTGCAGCCCTGGCTCCCCTCCTCCTATCCCCCCCCACGTGACTATTCTCCCCTGCAGGCCTGGTCCCTTCCAACTGCCATCCTCTGCTGGCCTGATTGCCCACAACTCCTTTCCCCTGCTGGCAATATTGTGGTGGCCATCTTGTGTCCACATGGGGGTGGCCATCTTGTGGGTTGGAGTGATGGTCAATTTGCATATTTCCTCTTTATTACATAGGATTAGACAAATAACAGCAATTTGAGCAAGACTCAAACTGAAACATAGGCTCTCCTTCATCTTGAGCCTTGTACTCCTTTTATTTTTAAGCATACAAACATAAAAAGATATATGGGAATAACCATACCACAAATTGAAGCAAAATGTCCAGCAATAGGACATTCTATTTACTTCATAATTTCTATTCTGTGTTTGCCAGGTTACATATTTTTTTCAACTATGGTTGACATTCTGCATTAGCTTCAGATGCACAGCAAAGTGGCCAGAAATCATGCACTCTACAGAGTGGTCCCCTGATGTCCCATGCACCTATCTGGCTCCATACTCAGTTATCATGACATTATTGACCATATTCCTCATGCTGCAATCGACATCTCTGTAACTACCAATTTGTACTGATATTTCCTTCACCTTTTTCATTGAGTCCCCTCCCTGCCCCTCTAACAATTGTCAGCCTGTTCTCTGTTTGTTTTGTTTGTTTGTGTTCTTTAGATTCCACATATAAGTGAAATCATATACCATTGAATTCTTGCATCTCCACTTTGCCCACTGCAGATCTTGGGCTTCTTACCTCCATAACAATGTGATTTCTTTATATAGGTTTTGTTTGTTCTATTTCTCTGGAGAATCCTAATATATTAGGTAACACTTATTAAGTGTTTTCAATGAGCTAGATTTGTTCCTGAATTAATTCATCTAATCTTTTTTCTAACATACTGAGGTAGGAACTAAGGAAAGAACATTCTGAACCTAACATAATGTTGGGACAGACAAGACACACACATAGCAAATCTCATCTTCCATGCCCATCTTTGGTCTCATTCTTTCAGTCTTCCAATTATTTTGTAAATGCCAAATTTTGTACTAAATTTCTATCTGCTTGAAACAGCTACAGTGATTTCCTTCACCTGATATTATTAAGTCCTACCTGATACAGTAGGCGCTGGTCTTGTTTTATTATTTTTTAATTTAAAAATTTTTAAATTAAATTAGAGAGAGAAACATCAATGTGACAGAGAAACATTCATTGATTGCCTCTTATAGTCACCCTGACCAGGAATCAAACCTGCAACCAGGGTATGTGCCTTGACATGAAATCAAATCTGCAACCTGTGGTGTAGGAAATGATGCTCCAGCTAACTGAACCATGCCAGCCTGGGCAGTATTCACTGGTCTTTATGCTTTCAGTGATGTTACCCTCTCCTACCATTTCTCCTTTGTGGAGGGCACAGAAAATCTTAAATTTTCTTGGGAAAGAGAAGACATCCCAGAGGATTATGAGGTAAAAGTTATAAAGAATATTTCTACTTCTTTGGTTACTATGATTTTCTTTTAAGTTTTCTCTGAGTTGCTTTACCAATTTCACAATAACAGAGCAACTAGAGAATCAAAACTCTTTGTATGCGGGAAAATTCTCCATGGATCAGGCTGAAATTTCTGAGGGGACTCTATTACTTTTACTAAGAAATGTAGGTTTCATGGATGAAGCTATCTGCAAGTGCTCAGCCATCACACCATATGGAAGAATGGAAAGTGCAATTAAGCCAATAGTAGAAGATGAGGAAATCTATTGGATGAACTTGATTTCAAGCTCTATTGATAGGGATAAATTTTAAGTTTTCTCTCCCATTAATCTCACTTTTTCTCTTCTATTCAAATTATTATAGGTTCTTCTCATTCCTATAATGAGGGTCAGGTATTTAAACTCTTCAGTTCATCTTAGCTAAAAATATGGCTTTGAATCAATGTTGCTGTATCTGTGCTTATCATTCTAGTAAGCAAACAAAACATAGAAAAAGAAAAGCACTGGTCTTATCCCAGACTCACCAAACAAATTTTAACCCTGAAATACCAACATATTAAATAACAGTACTTCTACATGAGTACTCAGATCAGATGTATGCTTCAGTAAGAAGAGCCCTGCATTGGGAATCAAGAGGCCCAAGTTTTAATTCTGGATAACTCCTTTAGTTTTTCCAGGCTTCATTTCTTCACTATTAAAATGTAGGAATAGAACAGATCAGTGATCTCCATAGTGTCTCAGGGATCCTCACCTTTCTAGGGATTACTTGGAGATCTTACAGGGTCGTGGAGGGAGGCATATGGCAGAATTCTTCCAGGGTAGAAGTTGAAAGAGAGGGAAGATGATGGTGAGAATTATTTGTTATCTTCTGTATTTCTCAGCAGAGCATATGAGGTCAGTGGAAAGTTCTATATGAATTCCCCAAAAGGAGAAGATTCCAAAAATAAATCCCTACAGCAGTTGTACCTGAGACCCAGAAGACAGGAGCATACATGTCTCCTGATTTTCTCTCACTGTGCCTGGATCAAAATTTTAACTACAGTGAACCTCAAGATATGTTGCCTACATAGAAGTTAATGTAAAAACTCAGGGCAAGATTTTTGCTAGCCCAATCATCCTGGGGCTGAAATAATAAAGGAACTAATTGTTTTATTATTTTTTTTTTCAACCAGACTCTGAAATGCCCCAGGTGTATTTGGTAGGATTGATGATGAGGACATGGCCATGTGCATCTCCAAGGGCTGGTACCTCTTGCCCAATGTGACCTGGTTGGACTGGGCAGAGAGGGACTTGAGCAACCACAGTACCATGGAGGTCCTGGAGGAGCAGATGAATGGCCTCTGCAGGGTGTTCTCCATCCTGAAATACCCTGTCAAATTGAATGAGAAATACCTCTGCCCACATAACAGAGTCAGATGTGAACAAGCAGCCCTTCAGAAACATCTGCAAGTCCCCGAATAAGTGAGTGAAAGCAGGTTGTATTTCATCATGGAGAAGTTATCAGTCATTAATATTTACTGAATGCCAAATGTATCAAGTACTTCTGGGTTCTTTGGAGATTTAAAGAAACATCATGAACATAAGCTTGTAGCTTGGAGCAAAAGAAGGTGGTTAAATTGAGTCTCTTTGGGTCTGAAAAGAGACCACACTTCAGGGACTGACAACATTTATCCTGATGGATGTGGCAGTTACTATTGGTGAGACGTCTGTTCCCCTGCTAAAAACATCAACTTTATGATGTGACAGGCCATTTATCAGCCTCTCACCACATGCCTGGCATGTTATATATTTCATTTTAAGTCCTTGCCTCCACCTTGCAAGATAATTGTTATTGTTGTCCCCCTCCTTTATGAAGAATCCAAGAAGTTAAATAGACTAAGGGCATAGCTAATAAGCACAAGAGTTAGGATTCAAACCCATTCTTTCTGAATCCAAACTTCATGCACTGTTTTCTTGTGCCACAGCAAATATACCTAAGACCACAGATTGCGTAAATGGATCTAAGTCTGGAGAAGGGGAGCCCCTGTGTGATAAGTAATGAGACCAGAAATGAAGTTGCTGTCTCATTCGTGAATCCTGGGCAGTCTTAATGTTGCTATCTAGCTACATTCTGGAGACCTTCCAGCTCCTTGATAGAGTCCTAGAGAAAATTTGATGGATAAATTTTGTGTGTGTCAGTTTGTTATTCTCAAACTGTTTCCCGCCCTGCAAGGAAGGATTCAAGGACTTGAAAAAGTATGTAAGAAAAGGATCATGTATTTATTGTATATATATTGTATATATATGGTAAGAAGGACCTAAGTACCTTCACATACCACATTTAACCCCAAAGTGATCTCTGAGGCCCATTTAGCAGTGAAGGAAACGGGGAGAGAAGGTAAAGTTCTAAGGACCACAGAGCTGAAAATATTAGATCCTAGGATTGAACACAAGCCTATGTTAACAAAGGCCTGTGTACTTTCCAAAATGACATAGTTAACTCAAGGGCAATAAGTTCCTTAGTATAGCATCCAGAGCCTCAGGCGTGTCATTGAGGTATGCTGCCACAGGTGACCCCACCTGTCTCTCCTTTCATGAGGAAGGTGATGGTGATGATTAAACTTGCACCATAGCCAGTTCCTTCTACTTTCCTGTGCCCCGGACTTAGATTCTTATCAAGGGCTCCTTGGAGGGTTAGATCTGGCGGGGACTTTACCCATCATCTTCTACTAACCACAGCATGTAGGAGTGAGGAAACAAATCCAGAAAGGTGAGATGATGGTCCAAGGTTGTACAGACTCTACCTGAGAAGTTGGAAGGAAGTCTGACTTCATGCAAAGGCTGATTGGTTACCTTTCAGGTTTGGTAAATATGGGCATGGCAGTTAATCAGGCATTCAAGACCCTTTTGCAATACTGGATCTGCCAGTAACTTGCTGTGAATATTTTACAACTGTTAAAATTATTCACTAAAATTTTTAATGACATAGGGAAAGGCTCACAACATAATGTTAAATTAAAAAAGCAAGGTGTAAGCTTGTATGTGTCATATGAGCCCAAGTTGTTTAACTGTACGCATATTAAAAAGATAGGATGTATAATAATAACTGTTATTATTAAGGACAATCACTAGTTATACCTGCATAATTGGATTAATTTTTTTCTTCTTTTTATTTGTCTTATGCAACATCCTATAATGAATATGCATTATATTTATAATCCAAGAGAGCTATACTTTAAAAATCTGTTTAAACACCTTTACAAAATATAATTCACATGCCATAAAATTCATCCATTTGGAGTGTGCAATTCAATTGTTTTAATATATTCACAGAGTTGTGCAATCATTATCACTCTCTAATTTTAGAACATGTTTATTACCCCCAAAAGAAATCCCATATTCATTAGCAGTCACTCCATTCCTCCTAGTACACCTTTCGTCCTAGGCAAACACTAACCTTTTTCTGGACAATAGACTTGCCTATTTGGATCTTTTATAGAAATGGAACAATACAATATGTGGTAATTGGCTTCTTTCACTCAGAATTATATTTTCAAGGTTCGTGTTATAGCATATATCAACACTTCATTTATTTTTATTGCTAAATAATACATACCACATTTTATCCATTCATCATTTGCTGGAAATTTGGATTATTTTCACTTTTTGGCTAGACTGAATGATGCTGCTCTGAATGTTGGTGTATAAATTTTTGTGTGGAAATGTTTTCAGTTTTAGATTTATACTTAGGAGGAGAATTGCTTGGTCATACGCTAATTCTAATTTTTTAACCTTTTGCGGAACTAACAGACTATTTTCCAACATGTCTGTACTATTTTACATTCCCACCAAGAGTGTGTGTGTTTCATTTCTCAATATTATTGTCAGCATTCATTATTATCTGCCTTATTAAATTTTAAATTTTAATTATCCTAGTGGATGTGAATGGTATCTCATTGTGGTTTGATTTGCATTTTCCTGATGGCTAGTAGTGTTAAGCCTCTTTCTATGTGCTTATTAGTGATTTGTATATCTTCTTTGGAGAAATATTCATTTAAATCACTTTCCCATTTAAAAAATGGGCTATTTTTTTCTTTACTGAGTTGTAAGACTTTATATATTTTGGATTCCAGTCCCTTATTTAATATATGATGTACAAATACTCTCTCTCCTTCTGTGGGTTATATTTTTACTTTTTGATGATATTCTTTGAAGCAGAAAAGTTTTTTATTTGCCTAATCCCAGATCACAAATATTTACTCTTATATTTTCTTCTAAGAGTTTTATGATTTTAGTTCCTACTTGAAGTCTATGATACATTTTAAGTGAATCTTTGATGCGAGATAGGGGTCCAGTGTCATTCTTTTGTGTATAGATATTCAGTCTTCTTAGGATCACTTATTGAAAAGAATATTCTTTCCCCATCAAAATCTCTTACATCCTTCTAAAAAAAAAAACACCTGACTATAAATGTAGGGTTTATTTCTGGACTCTCAATTACATTCCTTTGAACTATTTAACTTTATGCCAGTACTACACTGTCTTGATTAGTAAGTTTTGATACAGGGAAGTGTGGATCCAGCTTTATTCTTTTATTTCAGGATTGTTTTGGCTATTTTTGTTTGATATTTCCATGTAAACTTTAGGATCAGCTTATCAATTTCTTCAAAAAGGCACCTGGGATTTTGATAAAGAATTTGTTCAAATTTATAGATTGATTTTGAGAGTACTACCAGGTTAACAATATAGTCTTCCAATCTAGGGATGTGTTTCCATTTATTTAGGGCTTTTTTAATTTCTTTCACTGACATTTCATAGGTTTCAATGTATAATTCTTCTACTTATTTTTATTAAATTTATTCCTTTTTTAATTTTAATAAATCTTTATTGTTCAGATTATTACAATTGTTCCTCTTTTTTCCACCCATATCTTCCCTCCACCTGGTTCCCACTCCATCCTCTGCCCTTACCTCCCTCCCATCATTCTCATCCATAGGTGTATGATTTTTGTCTAGTCTCTCCCTGCACTCCCCTTCACCTCTCTATGCTCCTAATTCTATTATTTTCACCAGTTTATTCGGTTCATTAGATTTTCAATTCACTTGATTTTTAGATTCACTTATTGATAGATATGTATTTGTTGTTAATAATTTTTCATTTCATATAATACTGTTTTGGTGCTGATGAACTCCTTTCCTTTTTTCTTATCTGTGAAGCTCTTTATCTGCCCATCAATTCTGAATGATAGCTTTGCTGGGTAATCTTGGTTGTAGGTTCTTGCTATTCATTACGTTGAATATTTCTTGCCACTCCTGTCTGGCCTGCATAGTTTCTTTTGAGAAATCAACTGACAGTCAAATGGGTGCTCCCCTGTAGGTAATTAACTGTTTTTCTCTTTCTGCTTTTAATATTCTCTCTTTGTCTTTTGCTCTTGGCATTTTAATTATGATGTGTCTTGGTGTGGTCCTCTTTGGATTCCTTTTGTTTGGGGTTCTGTGAGCTTCCTGGACTTGTAAGTCTATTTCTTTCACCAGGTGTGGGAAGTTTTCAGTCATTATTTCTTGAAATAGGTTTTCAGTATCTTGCTCTCTCTCTTCTTCTGGCATCCACATAATTCTGATGTTGGTACACTTGAAGTTGTCCCAGAGGCTCCTTACACTATATTCACTTTTTTTTTCTTTTTGCTTTTCCAGTGGAGTGTTTTTTGCTTCTTTGTATTTCAAATCTTTGACTTGATTCTTGCGATCTTCTTGTCTGCTATTAGGTTTCTGTATAGTATTTTTTATTTCAGTCAGTGTATGTTTAATTTCTAGTTGGTTCTTTTTCATCCCCTCTTGGGTCTTGCTAAATTTATCCATTATTTTTTCTATGAAATTCTTAAAAAACCTTATAACCGTAATTTTGAACTCTATATCCAGTAATTTGTTTTCCTCCATTTTTTTAGTTTTTGATCTGCTCTTTAGTCTCTGCATATTTTGCTGCTTCCCTGAGTTGGTAGAGTAGCTTTGAGTGCTAGCTGTCCTATGTGGCCCAGTAGCTCCACCTCCCCAGTTACCTGAGGAGGACACTCTTGGTGCACCCTTTTGTGAACTGTGTGTACAGTCTGTTGTAGTTCATTCTTGATTGTTGTTGGTATCATTGGGAGAGATTGACTTCCAAGCCAATTGGTTGTGAGGATCAGCTGTATCTGCTCATGCATCCTTGCCTCCAGACTTCTGCCTTTTGCATGTGCGCACAAGCTTCCGGAACTCTACCTTTTGGTTCCCCTGAGTTTTCGTGCGCTCTAGGGACCCATATGAGTCTGGGTCCCCAGGGTCTCGTCCGAAACTGGGGTTCAGTGCAGTTGGTCCTAGATTTCAGTGCTGTTGTGAGGTTCTGTTTTCCTCCTGTTAGAGGAAGCCAGGCACAATCAGCATTCAGCACTCTGTGTGCACTTTCACACACACTTTCTCATGCACTTTTGTGAGCCCCCTGACTTCTGTCTTTCTGTCTTTCCCTAAGTTTCCATGCATTCCTTCCTTTTCACAATAGTCCAGACTCCCACTATGAGTCTCGCCTGGAGCTGGGGTTCAGTGCAGTTGGGGTTTTCCTTCTCCCTCTCGCTAGAGGAAGCCAGCCAGGCACTCTGGCACCTGCTCTCTCCATGCAGGCGTCTCTGTACCTCAGCTTTTTACAGCTCCTCTGAGTCTTTGTGAGTCCCTCTCTTTACTTCTAGTTGTAGAATTTCCACTCAGCCAGCTTTCCTGTGATTCTGGATGATGTCCAGTCTGTCTTTTAGTTGTAGTTTGGAAATTGTTGTGCGAGGCAGCAGCTTAGGTGTTCACCTGTGCCACCATCTTGTTTTTTCCAAATTTATTCCTAAGTATTTTATTCTTTTTATGCTTTGTAGATAAAATTGTTTTCTTGATTTTATTTTTGAAATGTTTTTAGCTAGTATGAAGAAATACAATTTATTTTTATACACTGATTTTGTATCTTGCAACTTGTAGAATTTGTTAATTGTAATAGTGTTTTGTAGATTTTTTAGTATTTTCCATATCAAGATCATGTTATCTATGAAAAACAGTTTTACTTCTTCCTTTACAAGCTTGATTACATATATTTCATTTTCATGATTAACTGCCCTGAGTAGAAATTCTGGATCAATGCTAAGAAAAGATGTGAGGTTAAACATTCTTGTTTTGTTCCTGATCTTAAGGACAAAACATTCAGTCTTTCATTGGTAAATATGAGGTTAGCTGTGAGTTTATTGTAGACTAGAGGCCTGGTACACAAAATCTGTGCATGGGAGCGGGGGCGGGGGGTGTCCCTCAGCCCAGCCTGCACCCTCTCCAATCTGGGATCCTTCTCACAATCCAGGACTGCTGGCTCCCAACCGCTTGCCTGCCTGCCTTCCTGATTGCCCCTAACCACTTCTGCCTGCCAGCCTGATCACCCCCTAACCACTCCCCTGACAGCCTGATTGATGCCTAACTGCTCCCCTGCCAGCCTGTTTGCCTCTTACTTCCCTCTCCTGCAGGCCTGGTCACCCCTAACTGTCCTCCCCTGCAGGCCTGGTCCCCTCCAACTCTCTCCCCTGCAGGCCTGGGTCACCCCCAAATTGCCCTTCCCTGCAGGCCCAGTCACTCCCAACTTTCCTCCTCTGCTGGCCTGGCCACCCCTAACTGCCCTTTCCTGCAGGCTTGATAGCTTCCAAATACCCTCCCTTTAAGGCCTGGTCTCTCCCAACTGCCCTCTTCTGCTGGCCTGGTCCCTCCCAACTGCCCTCTTTTGCTGGCCTGGTCCCTCCCAACTGTCCCCCCGTACTGGCCATCTTGTGTCCACATAGGGGCAGCCATTTTGTGTGTTGGAATGATGGTCAATCTGCATATTACTCTTTTATTAGATAGGATAGAGGCTGGTGCATGGGTGGGGCCAGCTGGTTTGCCCTGAAGGGTGTCTCAGATCAGGGTGGGGGTTCCCTTGGGATGTGTAGGGAGAGCCTGGGTGATGGGCCTGTGGTGGTTTGCAGGCTGATGACCCAAGCAGAAGCCCAGTTATCTGGGATTTATTTATCTTCTATAATTGAAACTTTGTAGCCTTGAGCGGAGCCAAGCCTCCTGCTTGCTCCGTGGCCGCAGCCATTTTTGTTGGGATTTATTTATCTTCTATAATTAAAACTTTGTAGCCTTGAGTGGAGGCCAAGGCAGGCCAGGGTATGCGGAAAGCTTGGCGTCCTCCCCTCCATCGCTGGAGGCAACTCAAGCCTCCTGCTCTCTCCAGCTCCATGGCTGCCATCATTTTTGTTGGGATTTATTTATCTTCTATAATTGAAACTTTATATCCTTGAGTGGAGGCCTAGGCCAGCCAGGGTGTGTAGAAAGCTTAGCTGCCTCCATTACTGGGGAAACACAAGCCTCCTGCTTGCTCTGTGGCCGCAGCCATCTTGGTTGGGTTAATTTGCATACTTGCTCCTAATTGACTGGTGGGCCAGACCTGTGGGTGTAGCAGAGTGATGGCTAATTTGCATATTACTCTTTTATTAGATAGGATGGACTTTAGCAGGTTGAAAATATTGTCTTATATTGCTAGTTTGATGAGTGTTATTATCATGAATGAATTTAGGGTTTTGCTAAATGCTTTTTCTGAATCTATTGACATAATCCTTCAGTCTTTGTCATTTATTAATATGGTATATCACATTGATTGATTTTTATATATTGTGTATTTCTGGAATGTATCACACTTGATCATCTATAATAATAAAAGAGTAATATTCTAATTAGACTGGACAGCTGAATGACCTTCCAGGCCCTTCCAGATGAAGCCCCTGCAGTTGGGGCAAAGGCAGAGGCAGTTAGGGGTGATCAGTCAGGCAGGTGAGTGCTTAGAGGCAATCAGGCAGGCAGGAGAGTGGTTAGGAGTGATTAGGCAGGCAAGCAAGTGTTAGGGTTGATCAGTCAGGCAGACAGAGGCAGTTAGGGGTGATTAGGCAGGCAGGTGAGAAGTTAGGGGCAATCAGGCAGGCATGCAGAGTGGTTAGGGATGATCAGGTGGCAGGTGAGGGTTAAGGGGTGATCAAGCAGGCATACAAGTGGTTAGGGGCAATCAAGCAGGCAGGTGAGTGGTTAGGGGAAATGGTAGGCAGGCAGAGGGGTTAGGGTTGATCAGGCAGACAGGCAAGTAGTTAAGGATGATTAGGCAGGTAAGGGCAATCAGGCAGGCAGGTGAATGATTAGGAGCCAGCAGTCTTGGATTGTGAGAGGGATGTCCTGGATTGTGAGATGGTGTAGGCCAGGCTGAGGGACCCCCTTTTTCCTCCTGGTCATGAGTTTCGTGCACCAGGCTCCTAGTGGTATGTAATCCTTTTTAAATGTGACTGGATTCTGTTTGTAGGTATTTTGTTGAGGACTTTTATATGGATATTTATGAGGATTTACTGTAAATAAGATTATGTAAAAGGTGGTTACACAGAGTATATAGGCACAGATGCAGAAAGGTGAGTAGAGTGGTGCTTGTGGAAATTCTTTTCTGCTTGTTCTAATTTTCTTAGTGAAATGGGAGGCAAGTTATCAGCTGAGTGTAAGGCTGGGGGTGGGGATGCAGAAGATTTGAGGAGAAAGAATGAAATAGCCACCTAGGAGAGTAGGTCAGAATAATTAAAGAAATATAACAGGGTCCTTGTTGGTGGTTCAGTTGGTTGGAGTGTCATCCTGTACACCAAAATATGCAGGGCACATTCCTAGGTTGCAGGTTTGATTAGGGCACATACCTAGGTAGCAGGTTTGATCCTCGGTTGGGGTGCATATGGGAGGCAACCAACCTCTCTCTTTCTCTCCTTCTCCCTCTCCCTTTATATCTCTCTCTTTGTTCCTCTTTCTCTAAAATCAACAGACATATCCTCTGGTAAGAATTAAAAAAAAAAATAAAGAAACATAACAGGCTCCCTGGGCAGTACTAAAGGCACTTTTGAGGTTTATGGTCATTAATTTAAAATGAAACCCCTCATCATGATTGTGTGTTTTTCTCCAGCCACATTCAGCTGCTCGTGTGTGGACAGAGAATAGGAGTCGGGTTAACCAGATGTGAAGATTTTGGCATGCAAGTATGACAAAGGAAGACAAATGCATGCTAGACAGTGATGAGAATAATCAATCATGGGATCTAAGCTGGGTTAGGAAGGATGAAGGATGCCAAAAGAAGAAAGGACAGTGAAAAGGTGGTAGGACTATTTATTTTTTTATCCTGATGGCAACCAAAAATTTTTTGGAGTTGGGTACTAGAGATAGTGAGATGGGGGATAGAAGGTAGTGTTTGGAGAGTTTCAATGCCTAAAATTAAGATAATTTATTTTTACTTCTGAACACATACATACTGTAAGAGTATGAAGGTTAGGAGAGGCCAGCCAGTTATTTAAAAGATAAATATCTCACTCACATGTGGGATATAATGATCAACATAAACTGATGAACAAAAATGGATCCAGAAACAAGGTAGCACTGAGCAGACCATGGGGGAGAAGCAGTGGAGGAGGATATTAGAGATCAACCAAAGAACTTGTATGCATGCATATTAGCATGACCAATGGACACAGACACTGGAGCTGTGGGAATTTGCTCTCAGGAATGGGAGAGGGGGGAAGGGTGTTAAACAGGAAAAATGAGACATGTAATACTTGAAAAAAAAATAAATAAAAATAAAAAATAATGAATTACACTACAGCCTGTTAAAAACTTGTTAATTGAAAAAATAATGAGTGGTTGTGGATAAGATACTCTTCAAATTTTGGCTTAAGATTTCCTTCTATGAATGAAGATTCAAATAATCAAATTATGACTAATAAGATCAGTAATCTCTAACATAACTGAGTTAGCCTTTTAATATTTGATAAGCATTTGAGTAATACCTTAAATCCAATCAAGGTATCCTGGCTATAATTTTAGAGAAGCAAGATTTCTACCCATATGACTAAAATTAAGAAAGCATAAACCTCATCAGCCATAATGAGCTCTTTCAGAAGATGGTATTGGGGTGGGGATTACATGTCTATAATAATCACTGGGACATGGAGGAGGAAAGCAAGTGTTGGTCATGTGTCTTCAAGACAGAATAGAACATAGAATCTCAACCAGCCAACTTTAATCCACTTGGGAATATTTGTTCCTATGGATAATGCGTGCATATCAGGTAAAAAGCCATTAAGGTTTTCCAGGCAGACCCTGGCCTACTTCCTGTGACACCTGCCCGGGTTTATTGTTCTCATCGTTTATTGTTTTGCAGCCAGCCTCACCTGATGCCATTCCAGTCTCATAAGACCCATGAGGGTGTCAGGAGTCTAGTTTAACCTCTTCTCAATACAGGAATGCTCCCTGACTTCTTACCATTTCCTATGCTAGACCACCATTCTTTTAAATAAACTTGTTCTAACCGAGTAAATTTTCTCTCCCAGCTGCAGTTCCAAGATTTTATTAGAAAACTTTTCAGGCCTCTTTTAAGGTTTCTGAAACCCAGATCCACTTACATCAGGCAAATATGTTCTCATAACTTTATTTAGGGCAGAGGGGGAAGAAAGGAAACCAATACGACTGTTATTTTAATTTCTTTATTTATCAAGAATATCCAAAAAAAAAAAAAAAGAATCAGGAATTACAAAAACAAGTTAAATGCAATATGGAAGCGTACTAAATACAAATACATTTCACAAACACATAGGCAACAGAAACCTGTTTAAATTGCTTCTTGAAATTTGACTATTTAAAAACACAAGTGTAAAGGAAAGACATTCAGACTAGTTCACATGAATTTATTGGCATGTGGAGGAGCCCTGCTTTCCAAAATCACTGATGGAGTAGAGTCATAGCCTGTGAGGTCTCCATGGACACAGGTGGGGAGTACATGAGTAGTACATGTCTACAATAACAGATGCTGTAATTATTATGTTTATAAAACAGTATACATACAGAGAAAGCCCAAGGAAGCCCGCAGACTAAGCCTTGTGCTTTTAGAGAGCTGGAGGAACTGAACCCAATTTAATCCAGTTTATTTGCTCCGTGTAACACTCCCCAAACTAGGCTACTTAGCAGCTTTCCATGAATGGCCATCAGATCACACAATTCTGTGGTGCAGATAATAGCTTCCCTATATTTATCGGAGGAATGCAGATAGCTCTGAGGAATTCAGTGTTTTAGGGTAGGCTAAGTCTTGGATAGCAACCATTGTCCTAAATGTAGCAGGTGGGAAGACACTCTGGTTTCTTGCTTTAAACAAACTGGTATTCCAGCTCTCATTCTCATAGCGTTCGAGTGTTGGCAAACTCGATCAAGCAGTGCTGCCGGGTTCTCCAAAGCACTTGGGCAGGGAGGTGCCTTTCAGATAGCCTAAGTGGGGTTCCCAGGGAGCTTTTAAGTGGGATGTAGAAAATGCTCAGAATTCTAAACAAAGTTCTCCTTCCAAAGGAGAAAAAGGACATTGTTTAGAAGACATTCCATTTTCAGTACAACTTTCTCAGAGTTGCCTGTGCAGTACTATCTACATAATTTCCCTCTGATTGTCAGAAAATGAGATTTTATGTCAAGTTTTAAATCTTTGTTATTCCAAATACTTGTTAAGTATGTTATTGAGTGGGGTTAATAAGGACACAGGCCAAAAAAGACTGAAAAGACTGACTGCCCACCAATAACAATGATAACATTAAATTTCCACTTTTCCTCTCTTGAAATGTGAAACTTCCTTTTGTCCTCATCTCTAAATGGAAAGCCATTTCTGTTTTCAAGAAGATTTAAGGGGAAATGCAAAAGTGAAGACCAAGTGCACTGGTTCTCTTCCTCTTCTTTTCCAGGGCAGAGTTTACCCCAGAGGGCTCTGTGTCACACACAGCACAACCTGTGGGACCGTTCACCGAGGTCAAACTTGGTCAGCTTGTTGTTGGCTATCTGAATCTTCTTCTTATAACGGTAAGTTTTCATTGGTCTTAAAAAGAAGAAAAATCACAGGAACCTGTCTCTTCCAGGCCAATGATCAGAACCATAGACTTTACAACTTATGAAATCGGAAGGCTAATGCATTCCTACCTGCTCACTGAGGAGACTGAGGCCCAGAAATAGGAAGAGCCAGGGCCAGAGTCTCTCTCCTAGTGAGTGGTGGATCAATGAGCATATTGAAAAGCGGGGATAGCTAAGCCTTGCTTTGGCTGCACTTGTCTCCATCCTTTGAAATACTGATTTGCATGAACTTACAATAATTGAAAACAAATGAGCTGTTGGATCTTGAAAGCATGTATGGAGACGCTTTCTCTTCCCCTGGCTTCAAGACTGCTGACCCATTGGAAGCCAGGGGGCGGTCTCCAGGCTACAGCTAGTGTGCGGCAGGGTGGGAAGTCTGGGTTATAGCAGTCCCTGCACCAGAAAGAACCCAAACTCCCCCACCTCTGGAATGGTAGGACTACTGAAAAATAATTACAAAAGCTTAATTTCTAGTCAAGAAAACAAAATATAGAAGAACAACAATAATATAATGATAATAACTGAAAAAATGAAGTCAACTTGCCAAAAAAGCTTTACAGAAAAATAGCACCTTTGGTAAAAAGTATTTTTAAAATTTGTTTGGGTCTCTAACGGGCTGAAAGTCCACAAGTATCTGCATCATTTGGGTGCACCCTCCCATAAACTCCATCAAGTCTGAGGGACACTGGGTAATTAGCCTAATGGCTGTGTATCTAGAGGCAGTGGTTGGGGCCACGAGAAGCAAAGACGCTGGAGTCTTATGCTGACTGGAAAGGGCTGGAAACGCAGGAGCTGCTAAGCTTCTCCACTGAGCTTCCAAAGTCTCTCCTTGAGGGGTAGTCTGCTAAGTTCTCTCTGGCACTGCTTGCCTCCCAGCAGCATGCTTATAGCTGTGGTAGACTCAGAAGTGGTTCTGATCTGGGTCCGCTCCTCTCCCAACCCTGATGCAGTTTCCTTACTTGCCCCCAGCCCCAAGCCCCATTTATACAGTTTCTCTTAAATCACTCCTGGAAACGAAGGCTATGACCCTTCCCCTCCTAGCCAGCCACCCCCGTTTCCTTTATTGCAAAACAAATAGACAAAATAAAACTTGTTGCTATACAAGCAAATACTGGTGATTTGGCGATTGTAGCAGACACTTGTGTATACTGAATTCAGCGCTGAAGTGGAGGAGAAGGTGATGGGCTATAGACACCCTTCCCAGGTGCCTCCTCACTAGATCTCTTTGGTGCTCACTCTCTTGGTCTTTTCAGCTGTTTCCTTTGAGAAGCAAGAGAAAAAATAAATGTTATTTAAAAAAAAATCAGTGGCATTTATCTCGTCCTCAGTACTTTATCTAGCATTGACAGTTACATGCTTATGCTGAGTTTTAGTTCTGGTTACTTATCTGTCTCCTGCAAAGATGGCAAACAACTTGAGGACAAGGAGCATATTTTATTCACAGAATGGTCATGTAGGGCTGTCATGGAATTAAGCCGACCCTATTTGAATTCCTACGAAACAATCGGGTCAGACATTATGATGCTTGTCTTAGAGATGAAGAGAAGGCTACAAAATATAAGTGCTACAAGATGTCCTGAGAGGTTTGAAGGGCGACAGGCCCTGGAGGCACAATACTTGGGAGGTTTGGGGGATACTATGCAGCTTTCCATGCCGCAATGTATCCAACTACAAAATGAGGGTAATAAAGTACCATCTCTTACAGCAAGGATACATTTCCTCAAAGAAGACATTTTTCTTACAACCAATAAGTGCATGAGGAGACATTCAATGTCAATCATTAGGGAAATGCAAATCAAAAAATTAAAATGAGGTGCCACTACACAAGGATGGCTAAAATAAAAAATATCAGACAATGACAAATGTTGGCAAATTTGTGAAGAAATGGAAACAGCCTGCCACTCCCTCAAAAAATTGATAGGATTACCATAGGATCCAGCAATTCCATTTCTAACTATATATACAAGAGAATTAAAACACAAAACTTTTATAAAAATGCCCATAACAGCATTATTCATCATAGCCAAAAAAGAGAAAACCTAAATATACACGAGCCTATGAATGGATACACAATATGTGGTATATTTATATCATGGAATGTTATCTATACAAGTAAAAGCCTAAGCGACCAGCTGACCTGCTGACAGCTATGATGCACAATGACCACCAGGGGACAGATGCTTAACGCAGGAGCTGCTAAGTGATAGCAACTTTGCACAGTGCCCTCTTGTACTCTAAGACCTCAGGGGATGTCAGACTGCTGGTTTCAGCCCAAATCCTGAAGGCTATGCTGAAAAACACCACTTGTCAGAGGGATGCCCCTCTCTTTTCAGACACCCTTTAAGCCTTGTTGCTTCCCCAGGTGCGGCATGCCGGGGAGGGGCTCTGGGAGGTGGCTCCAGGGCACATCCAGTCAGCTAGCCCAGTCCTGCCCTTCTGGCCACCTTCTAATTAATTTCCTTCCAATCTGTGTACCAGGCCTCTTAGACATAAAAAAGAATAAAGCATATATTTCAACAATAATTAAAAAATCTTTAATAAAAAAGAATGAAGCACTGATTCATGCTATAAGGATAAACCTTGAAAACTTACACTAAATGAAAAAAGACAAACAGAAAACACTATGTTTTATATAATTCCATTTACATATGTCTAGAACAGGAAAATCCAGTTTATAAAATAGGTTAATGATTGCCTAACAGTGACTGGTATCTAACAGACACTGTTGGTACCCCATCCATAGCCCTGGTCTTTAGCCCCTCAGTTTGCTGACATGGCTTCTAACTGCCAGTTCCTGCACCTCTTTCTCTGGTTGGCAGGCCAGAAATGCCAGGTAATTTATGTTTGCTGGAGGGAACCTTGCCCGTGGCTGACAAGAGTTCCAGTAGGAATACCCTCAAACATAGAAATTCTGCTCCTAGACTTCCTCCCGAGGATTAAGCTCCTCTTGCCTACAGTGATAATTGCTGGATACACACTCTGTTGCTTCCTTCCCATCCTGAGCTCATTTCCCAATTTCCCTTCTGGTGTTGCCTGGCATTGCCTTCCAAATAAACTATTTGTACTTAAGTCCTTGCCTTAGCATCTGCTCCTGAGGGAACTCACACAGACAGAGACACTTACAAATGAAAGCTATTCTAATTCACTCCCCTCTCTCCACCCTGATCATCTTTCCATCCTAAATGCAAGGAATTCCTATGGACTTCTTTCTTTTTTTTAATATATTTTTTACTGATCTTTTTTATAGAGAGGAAGGGAGAGGGATAGAGAGTTAGTCACATCAATGAGAGAGAAACATTAATCAGCTGCCTCCTGCACACTCTCTACTGGGTATATGCCCGAAACTAAGGTACATGCCTTTGACCGGGATCGAACCTGGGACCCTTCAGTCCACAGGCTGATGCTCTAGCCACTGAGCCAAACCGGTTAGGGCATTCTTTTTTTCTTTTAAGGAGTTGTACTCCTCTGGAAACTCAAGATTGCTGAAATATGGAAAAAGAGAAGATGGGAGATTCTGCATTGGCTCAAAAAACTGACATGAGGTTTCTACACTATTAGTGATAATGACAAATGCATATAATATCAATAAAGATGAACAATTATTATTAATATTAACAATTCTTTATTTTTCAAGTCAAATATTTCATCTCAATAGTTTAGCAGTTCTTATAACATTTATATTCCTTAAAAACTTCTACAAGAGAGAGAGGGCTTGAATGACCAGACCCAGTCTACAGACAGGTGGTCTAAGGTACAATATTCTTCATTAAAACTATGGTAAACGAGTGGAAGACAGGCCTGGGAGACCAGCATACCCAAATTTTCTCCCTAGGTCCTTAGCAAAATATGTCAGTGGATCACAATTCTGCTAAGCTTTACCCAAGAAGGCCTTCAACTTGACATAAAACCTGAGCAGAATTCTTGTCATCTCAAGTCTCCGGGAAGCAGAACCTCAAAGTTTCCTGTGTTTGTCATCATAGGCTGTTTTCTAGGCAGCCTAACATTTAACTTAAATCTTTTCTGTTGCAGTCTAAATCCACTTCATGCTCCCTGAGAGCCAACTATATACCAAGCCCTGTATTAATACAGGGATGCAATGATGAGCAAGCTATAGAGGTTGGCCTTCAAGAATCATGGTCTTCGGGTCTGGGCACTGGTTGTGAGAGAAAACAGTTAACTTATTTAGCCCATGCTCATTTGCAAACCACTTACAAATCACCAACTGGCTGAATCTTACTTATTAAGCAATTTGCCAAGTTGTAATCTATATCTGCTAGGACCTGCAAGGAACCCATCAGGGAACTGAATCAGTTTGATATTATAGGTGTATCATTCAGGACCTACTGTATTAAACAGAGTGCACCTTCTTGGTCTCCCGAGACATTAGGCAACATCTGAATGGTGGAAGGGCCTGGTGGCAACAGAGACACCCAAATCAGCACAGAGGCTGCAACTCACCTGATGCTTTTGGAGCTCTTGGGCATATCTGGTCATCTCCTCCTCTGTCTGGGTCTGGACCTTCTTCTGATTCTTTCCTATAAGAAGAATCAAGGCTCAGAGGTGGCAGAGGGAAGCCAGTTTGGGGTCCCACTGGTATCTACTTTCTAAGTTCTTAATTTCATGTCCTATTTAATCAGTAGAAGAGGTGAATTATCCACATTCCACTGACACCTCCAAATTAACACACTGCAAATAAAGCAACCTATCGCCACCCTTCTCTGGCCTCTGTCCCTAGTGACTTTAATTGCTCCCGTCCATCCATCCCAGGAGATGGTTTTGCAGAAAGAACTATGGATAAAATCTGGATCCTGACTAAGGAATTTTTCTGGGGCAGTGATTCCCTATCTTTCACAGGCCCTGGAGAACATTTCAAATATAAATGCTGAGACTGCACCTCCAGAGACTCTGATTTAATTGTCATGAGGGCAGGGCCTGGGCACAGGGCTCTATAAACCTCTCAAGATGGTTCTGATGTGCAGTCAGGGTTGATCCCCACCACATCTACAGTGTCTACCAAACTTGCACAGTGAAAAAAAAATCACACAATACATCTTAAGTACACAGGTTCCAAGCTGCTCTTTTGTGGATTCTGATTCAGTAGGTTTGGGATGGAGCCCAGGAATCTGTATCTTTATCGAGAATAGCACTGTTAGGAAATACCGCTCCATCACCACTTCCAGACTTCAGATGCCCCCCATGGTAACTTTCCTCGGCTCTGGCTCCAGCTGGCTTCAAGTCTCAGTGCCCCGTCCTTTCTACGCCATTGGGATTTAGGATCTAACTTTCAGGTATTGACCTGAAAAATGTCTTGGATGCCATCTTTACAATGTCCTCTCAGGTCCATGGCCTGCACACCAAGATGTGCTAAGGCCCACTGGGCACAACCATGGAGAGAGCTCTTTTATACATAACCACATAGGGCTCTGAACATGGGCTATCAGAGAGGATAAACAGCCTTATTGCTTTGGAAATGGGCATAGTCCCAGGAGGGCAATCATTTGGATTCTGTCTAATGCAGGTGGTGGGGCTCATTATCCAGATGATCGTATGCCAGCTGTTCACCAATTGCCTGCATCTTAGAAAGGGATGGCTACCTTTACTAAGCCAGACCATGAGCAGTTAGATGTGAAAAACTATTTTTGGGAAGTTTTTGGGAGGAGAAGTAGAATACAGGAGGCTTCATGGTTGAGGCGAGCTGAGTATTGTTTTGAAATGTTCTCTCTTGGCTTCAGTACCTACTGTATACTTGGCCTGGCTACCATGGCTTTAATTTGGCCTCAAGAAACTTGTAGGCATTTCTACCTCTCAACAGCTTCTTCCTGCTTTTTCACTTGTCTCTGAAGTTAGGTAGGCGTCCTGCCCTTCCACACTGAGAAAAGACTTGTTCCTGGGAAGTGGGAGACGAGGGATCCCCTGGGTAGTGCTGAACTCCATCTGTATTATTGGTGTCTGGGCTTTTAATTTAGAACAGTGGTTCTCAACCTTTCTCATGCCGAGACCCTTTAATACAGTTCCTCATGCTGTGATGACCCCCAACCATAAAAATTATTTTCGTTGCTACTTCATAACTGTAATTTTGCCACTGTTAATGAATCCTAATGTAAATATCTGTGTTTATAGCAGCGGTTCTCAACCTGTGGGTTCTCAATCACTAGTAGGGTTGCCTAAGACCATCGGAAACACAGATATTTACATTACGATTCATAACCATAGCAAATTTACAGTTATAAAGTACAAACAAAAATACTGTAATTTTATGGTTGGGGGTCACCACAACATGAGGAACTGTATTAAAGGGTCCTGGCATTAGAAAGGTTGAGAACCACTGATCTAGAAGAAGCTCTGCCTGGATCCATGACCTCTGTTTCCAATTACCAGATTACCTGACCTTGAACATGATCCTAGGACCAGCCTGCTTTTTCTTGTCTCAGTTTTTTTTTTTAATACATTTTTATTGATTTCAGAGAAGGGAAAGGGAGAGAGTGATAGAAACATCAATGATGAGGGAGAAACATTGGTGGGCTGCCTCCTGCACTCTCCCCTTAGAGATTGAGCCCACATCCTGGACATGTGCCCTGACCTGGAATAGAACTGTGACCTCCTGGTTCATAGATCAACGATCAACCACTGAACCAAATCAGCTGGACTCAATTGGCTTTTTAAGATTTAATTAAGTTCACTCCATCTGGTATAAATTTTGGGCTTAATTCCTTCCAACTGATCTTTCTTCCCAGAGCATATGCTTCCACTCTGAATGGTGCCTAGTTTTTCCCAAGGCTTGGCTTTAATCTTTGGCATCATTGTAGTCCAAGATCCTAATGGGGCCCTAGTGAATCTGCACTGGTTTCCCAAACTCTCTCTGACATCTCTATATCCCCAACTCACCCTGCCCATGTCTCAAGTACCTCAATTTTTTTAAAAAAGAAGTATCTAATTCTATTAGTTCACAGAAGATCTATATTCTTTCTTTTTTCTGCTGAGAATGGGTGGTGAGGAGGAATCATTTTATCTTCCAAACACCCAAATCTTTAAGTGGGTTAATATGTAAAGTGCCTGGAACATTGTTCTCACTAAATAAGTATTAGTTTTCATTTTTATTATCACCATTCCAATCTCATATCAACATCTGTTCTTGCCCTGGGTCTTGAACCTCTTTTGTTCCAAGTCTCTGGAGTGATTTTCAAATTTTCTGCAACTGGGATAAGTGCTTTTTGTCCTTAATGCTGCCTTCTGAGAGCTCCAATACGACAAGTGTGAGTCTGTCACTTGCTGCCCAGATTCCTTGCTCCCAGCTACCACCATCCTCTTTTCCATCATCCCCACCCTGACTTCTCTCATGGTGATTTCATGAAAGGAGCTCTGTCCCTGTTGTTCCTTCTTCTGCCTGAGGCACAGCTCACCATCACAGGTCATGGCTGTGCAGACCCAGTTTCCGCAGGCACAGACGCAGCGGTTACAGTCCACCTCGGTCTCAGCTCCATCGGCATACATTTCATCCTCCAGGGCACACTCTGTTGGGACCAAAAATAAGGGACAATAGTTTTGGGTGAAAGTCGAACACAGAGTCCTGACTACAGCCTGTGCACTCTTTCCCCAGATAAGACCTGTCTGTCCCTCAGAGGCACTATATCTTGAGCAAATGCTACCATCAGCCAAAGGTTTTGGACCTGAACATCACTATGGAGATGATGGGCTGGAGCCCACCTAGAATGGAGGAAGGGAATTTTCTTAGCAAACTCTGAAGAGGACCATCAATTTTAGTCCCTCAAAATGCTCCCACTCCCCCTCACTCCCTGTTTCTTAGGTGAAGCATACTCTTCTCTGGAGGGTTGAAGGACCGATTGAGGCACTTGAGGAACTCCTGGAAGCTGAGTTTCCAGTCAGCATTTTCATCAGACAGCTCAATGAGAGCATCAACACAGAGTCCTCTGAAACAAAACACAGGAGAAATATGTCAGCTATACCTCAGCTTCACTCCTGAGGAAAATAAGTGTTAGGACCACACACACCTGGGGCCTCAGAGGAGGCCAAGAGGTGACTGTTAATTGATAAAGTTTCTCTCTACACTGACCTCCCACAACCATCAACCATCCTGACTCCTGTTAGCACCTAATCTTCAGTCTATTACCCCGAATCTCAGATCACTCAAATGTTCCTCACCAGACAACTAAAACTTCCTATGTGGTTTTGTTCAATTTGGATTGACAAAGGTTTCACTTCCTGCACACCTTCCACCAGCAATTGCCCTTCCCTATGTTGTAAGCGTCAAGTCCACCAAACAAAAATCAAAATATAAGAGAAAAATCTATACTAATATAAGGGTAACATGCTAATTAGACCAGGAGACCTTAAGGGAGACAAAGCCATGGTGGTGGGGCTGAGGCAAAAGTGGCTAGGGGCCATCAATCCAGGAGGGGAGGGTGGTTAGAGATGATCAAGCCAGGAGAGGAGAGCAGTTAGGAGTGAGCAGGCTGGCAGGGAGGGCCAGTTGAGTGCAAGCAGGTCAGCAGTGGCGGGAAGTTTGGAGCGATCAGGCTGGCAGGGGGGACTAGTTGGGGTCAAGCATGCCAACAAGGGGGAGGGCATCTGGGGGCGAGCGGCCAGCCGGCAGAGTGGTTGAGGCAATCAGGCAGACAGGCAGATTAAGTAGTTAGGAGCCAGCAGTCCCAGATTGTGAGAGGGATATCCAACTGCCACAGGGATCAAGCCCAAACTGGCAGTCAGACATCCCTTGAGGGATCCCTGATTGGAGAGGATGCAGGCTGAGCCGAGGGACAACCCACCGCCCCATGCACGAATTTCATGTACCGGACTAATAGTAGACAATATGAAAGCAATCTGTGATTTGAAAGAATGTGGAGTTCAAGCAAACATCACCATTCTAGAACAAGACCTTCCAGAAGTTTCACAGAATCTCTTACTCTCAGCTCTCTTACTCTCCCCATAGCTTGGATTTGAGCCCTGGCTCCATCACTTACTGCCCAAATGGCCTTGAGCAAGTTATTCAATCTTTCTGTGCCTGTTTTCTCATCTGTAAAATGGAGACAGGATTCCGCCTTCACTGAGATGATAGGAGGATCAAACGTTGAACTTGTAAAATATTGCCTAAGTTTAGTTTATCAAAATATAAAGGCTTTTCAGATATTATACTTAGACCATGGGCTATTATTAAGAAGGAATCTTTCTAGAGTCTAGGCTTTCATGCTTGTACTTCTTTTGAACAAAGTGGTGCTTACACTATTCTTAATTCTTACCAATGTACTGGAACCACACCAGAGGTTTCTTAGGGATTCATTTTTATTACTATTTGCTTTGGAATGATACCAGAAAAGGAGAGGGACGTACTCACATTTGTAACCATTAGAGTTCTCTACATGAAATAGCACCGATTATCATAAAAATCAGATCTAAGCTACAGTTAAATAATGCATTAAAGTAATTCCTTCAGAAAATTAACCATTAAAACATTACCTACAACACTCAGAAACAGCTTTGTTCTGATGCAACCTTGATCATTTCCTTAAAATTACATGCTCCTATTCCTTGCAAGTTCTAGCCAAAAACAATAACCATTTGATCAGATACTAGTGGTGCTCAGTATATTAGTTCATAATGTTCACAGATTAGACC